>CAUYRH010045106.1:0-14629 GCA_963574655.1 Perodicticus potto
TTTTTATTAAATCATAGCTGTGCACATTAATGCAATCATGGGGTACAATGCGCTGGTTTATTTGAAATGTTTTCATCAAACTGGTTAACATAGCCTTCATGGCATTTTCTTAGTTATTGTGTTAAGACCTTTATATTCTGCCTTTAGTAAGTTTCACCTGTACCCTTCTATGATGCACTGTAGGTGTGGTCCCACCAATTACCCTCCCTACTCCCATCCTCCCACCTCCTGAACTGCTCTTTCAATTAATCAAGACATCTCCATGTTAAAGAATACAAATATTCTGCAATATTAAATTCACAATGATGCTATTATCCTCTCTAACATTTTTTTATCTGAAAACTCTACTTGTCAATGGCATTCTCAGTGTTATCTCAGTTAGAAAATATTCCAGAAGAAATGTTTCCACCCTGTTTCAACAGCTTTCCCCATCAGAGTTAACCCTACCACCAAGGTACATCCACAAGGCACATTCCAGGTGTAACTGGAAACCAAATAGTTCCCGTTTCCTTTACATTCCTACAGACATTCATTCGTTAAGGAAACTTCAGCAAAAGGTGGTAGAGAAATGAGTTTATTGCACTTTTCTCCCTAGAACTCAAACAAAAGAGGAAAAAAATGGAAAGAAATCTGGATCTTTGCTGAAATTAGAAAATGTATAACTTCAAATTATAAACCAAATTGTGGACCAAATCAAGTGGGGATCCTGAAATGGAAGCATATTTCCAGAGCTAGAAAATAGCCCAGAAATCTCTGGTAGTAACAATGGGAGTGTGACCTGGACTCCCGGCCTGGAGAAACACTGAAGGTGGTGGGAGGGGAAGTGGAAGAGTGGGAAGTAATCTGTTCTGAAGCTGCTGACCTGAGTTCTCTAAGAAGAGGATGAAGAAACATTAAATCACTAAGCAAAAGACCTACAAGTATAGGATTCACTGAGAGCTTTGCCAACCTCTCACCTGGGCCAGCCTTTCACTTTTGTTGGGAGAGGACATCAGAGGCTGAATGTCGGTACATTGCTAGAGCTAAAGACGCTGCTGATTTAGTGAGACTTAGTTCTCAGCAAGCTTCTAACATGTGAAGCTGCCTGCTGTTTCTTCCCCTTTCTTCCCCCCCAACTTCAACACACACACACCCCTCTCCATTCTCTAGAGCTAGCAGTGAAGCTAATAATGAAGAAAGAGATGAGACATATAGCCCAGGAAAAATTGTTCAGAAAAAAGAACAGAAGAAAAGCAAAAGGGGAAGTCTTGACCAAGGGATTTCTCAAAGCCTTCCCTTCTACCAGCTCAGAACACAAAACAGGGGTGAAATAGTCACAGTGCCATAGGTCACAATAAACCTGGCATGAGCACATGAATAAAGGATAAAAAGTTATATGAAGAGCAGTCTTTTTCTGGTGTGACATTTCAGAATTGACCTTTTTTACCCCCATGAGAATATAGAAGCTTTACACAAAATTATCCAAAGACACATACACACACGTGAGTGCATGTATACATACACATATAGCCAGAGAATAAGAAAAGATATTAAGGAAATATTTATCAATGCTCACTGGAAGAAATGAGCTAGAAAAAACTTCCCTAAGTGAAATTCATTATTCATTAAGAAAATTATTGATTTTCCTGTTGATTTGGTATAAAATATGGTATAAACTTTTGCCTGCCCAGTTCTTATTCCCAAATGACAAATCTATTTATCCATATTTTATATAATAAGGAAAACTAGATAATTATGAGGACTTAAAATCATAATCAAAACAAATTTAGTTCTTAGTTCCTCAACTAATTTCTTGAACTCTTAGAAGCTATTTAGAAGCTAATGATGAAGAAAAAGGAACTTCTTAAACATGTTTTGGTCTCTAGTACCGTGAGTCCTTAATTCTTGAAGGGGCTGGAATTTTTTCTTTTTTGCTTCATTGAAAAATTGCAATTTGAATGTATGCAAGTTTTGACATGAAACAAGGGTTTATTGTTTGTTTGATAAAAACATCATAAGCAGAGCTAGCACGTGGAACACAGATATCAGGGGATGTTTAGATTAGGAATTTTAAGCAAAGATTGAAGTCTTTCCAGTTTGCTTGTTTGAAAAGGCAAAAAAGAAAATGAAATTCTTTCAAGGGTAAGATTAAGCCCAGAGCTTTGTTAATACTGTTTATCCTTCTGATCTTCCCCATGGATTAAACAGAACAATAGCACATGGCATTTGATGCTGAAAAGGAGGGGGTTGCCAAAGGCCTCCACTGTGACGGGAAGATCAGAGAGGCAGAGCTAGACCTGGAGCGTCTCTGCAAATAAGCTCCTTCAGATTATTGACTAGCATTTCTGCTACCAAAGCTTGCGCTTGTTTAAAACTCTAGTAATCTGACAGCCGAGGCTGGTAATGTCCAAGGTGGTATCACATAGAAACTCATTAAACACTAAAGCAAGTGCCTCCTGTCCCCTGAGCTTCTCAGTGCTTTCACCGCAGGAACTCTGGAAGCTATTTGGAAGCTGTGATTCTGAAGAAATAGAGATATCTTCAACATGTTTTTGGTTATGAGCGCATGATTTAGCTTGGCTGTATTGCTCCTCCAGCCACACACATCCACCAGCTATCTGCACAGAAGCTGCAAATCTCAGGAGCCTCATCCCACTTCCTTATATCGCCATGCACATTTCATAACCGGGGCCCAAGACCACCATTCCATGTCACCAAACCTTTTCGGTGTTGCTGGTTGCCAAGGTGTTATTAAATGTGAAGTGTTAAAAAAACTGTAAGTAACAATTTTTGGAACCTAAACGTGTGAGCCCCTTTGGTTCACTAATTACCTTTCAACATAGATGTTCTTTCCTGTCCCGAGGGAGTAGAGGCTGCACAGTATGTGGTAGCATGAAATCTGCACGTCGTTCACTGAAACAAAGAAGAGATGTCACTGTCCCTCATCAGTGTCGCATGCGGAAGGGGTCAGTGAAGAGAGAAAACGCACAAGTGTGAGCAAACAGATCGCTCCTAACAAGAAACAGAGCTAGTTTGCTAGTTGTTGAATGAAGGGAGAAAATAGAAAGACAAACATCCTACATCCTGCCATCCTGGTTCCTTTGTGGGGCTTATGACGAGGATCACATCACTTCACAGGGAAGGGAATCATTCGATTAGTGAGTCCTTCCATCATGGACTTTTCTTCCCAATAGTGGGAGGCATTTTAGTTAAATTTTATCCAGTGCAGTGTTTCCTTCCTTTGGAAGGAAGAATGCAGACAACCTGAGGCTGGAAGGAAACTTTTGCTCATTTCCTAAACAGATATGCCCAACAACTTGATCTTCAGAGATAGAGCAAAATCACTCATGTCTGCCTATCCCAAGTTCTCTGCTGGGTGCTTGTCAAAAAGCAGTTCAATCAGATTATGATTTTATTATGTTTTCTAGGGGAAGGGAACGTTTTGCTAAGGAACTTGTAAAGTTTAATCTGCAGGTTACGTGTCCCTAGCCATGTCTGGAAATCGTACCAAGGATAGGGCTACTTTAATATAGTCAGAACTAATTTCATGTTTTGTTTTTCAACCAAGGAACTATGATGTTTCCATGACACAAGATAATGAGTCTTGATATTACCCAATACCTATCACTATCAGACAGAAATAATTTTTAGTTATTCAGGGATATAGAAGACACAGCCTTTGTTATCAACAACTGGTTAAGTTATATCACGTAGTGGCATTTAAAGGGTGACACTGAAGCATTGTGGCAAACATGTGCACCTAAGGGCTGGACTTGGTGCTAACTGCAAACGAAAACAAAACTGACTAACTTTGGTTTTCTTCTGGAACTTGGACAATGAAATGTTAGCATCTTTCCTTTGCTCCTGATACCCAATAAATAAATAAAGGCTGCTCACCAAGAAAAATGATACCTGAAAAATCTCGGGCGCAAACGTGCATCTCCCACTGTATTCCTCAGATAATCTTTTCAAATTCAGTGAGAGTGCAAGCTGAGAGCTAGGCGAGCAGGTTGGAAATTATAGTCCAGGACAACAGTGGGAAAGGATTAAATGTTATATACTCAAATTAGGAAATTTCTTCCCCACTGAGAGCTAGCACTTCTTTTTTTTTTTTAAGTCCAAGAAAAATGTGTGGTTAGCTGGGCCCTAACCCTACCCCTCACCCACAGACCCCAAACTCTCTTCAACTCCCAAGCCTTCCTGACCCCAACCATTACCTAAAGGCAGACCCTAACCCTCACTCAAGGGTCCCAAACCCTATTTGTCCCCCAGGACTGCCTGACTATAATTATCACCTGAAGCTGGGCCCTAACCACAGCTTTCACCCTAGGGCCCCAAATTCTATTCATCTCCGAGGCCTGCATGACCTCAACCATCTCCCAAAGGTGGGCCCTAACTCTATCCCTCACCCAGGGGCCCTGAACTCTCTTAATCCCCCCACACCCTGGGTTCACCTGACCATAAACTCACCCGAGGATGGGCCCTAACACTAGCTCTCCCCTAAGGGCCCCAAACCATCTTCATCCCACCAGTCTGCCTGACTGTAATCATCACTCATAGCCAGGCCCTAACCCCAGCCTTCACCCCAGGTCCC
The DNA here is from genome assembly GCA_963574655.1 of Perodicticus potto. Taxonomy (NCBI): domain Eukaryota; kingdom Metazoa; phylum Chordata; class Mammalia; order Primates; family Lorisidae; genus Perodicticus; species Perodicticus potto. The sequence goes on from CAUYRH010045106.1 coordinate 4,574, forward strand.
CGAGTTTGCCTTGAGGGCGATGTAGTGAATGTGTCCCCCACCTCTATCCACGGCCATGTGTACTTAAATCCACTACTGATAGCGGGGGGACTCACAGAGCAGGTCCGCCCCAAACTGATGCTGAGCAACGTGCTCGAAGGTGGACGTGAGGATGGGGAGCAGAGCCACCGTGGTATAGTTAATATTCTGCGAAACGCCTTTCATCTGTGTCCTGGAATGGGTGAACTTCCCAAGCTTCAGGTTTTCCGAAGTCTTCTGCAAGTCTTCAGCGGCGTTTTCAAAGAATGCTCGCAAGCCAGCCTTCACCAGCTCCGAGCCCGACTTCATGACGGTCCTGCAAGCAAACAGTGTTCAACACTGGAAGCGTAATGAACTTTTGGCTGACCCTGTATCTGAGACTGCTGACTTGCACTGCAACCTGGGCATACGTTTGACACTTCAGTCACCCAACGACACTGTGTCAGGAGATGTGGAGAGATGGTAACATCCAGGCTAGCGACTGACAAGGGCACTTACTCAGTGTGAGCGATTCATTTCTCAGTTCTTCAGGAAATGTAAGGAACAATTTAGAATGAAACTGACATTGCTGACCTGTGGCCTGTAGAAAGCCGTGGCTGGCTAGTTTTCTGTAAACAGCTAATTAAAAGGAGAGGGAGGTGAGCTTTTCTTGAAGCTCATGGTGGGGTAAACAACTTTTATAAGGACTAACTAGAAACTTGACTCATTCTGATGGAGGTCTGCTTATAAAGAGAGAGCAAAGGTAAAGAAATGAGTCAACTGTGGCTTAGCTATTACTTGTAGGAATTGATGTCCTAGGTTGGACAAGGGGAGAGAAAAGGGACAGCTAGCCCTTTAAAAACAGACAGCTTATTCAGACCCCTGGCACAGCAACACTGTGAGGGTGGAGATTAGCTGTGGGTACCTGAGGCCTTCCCTCAAAACTATATTGTTTTATAAAACTTAGAATTGGACTACGAGCCATCTATAATTTTCCATATGTCTATATGTTATTCAGAATATTGTGACAGACTTGCTCCAGGACAGATGGTTTTTCTCTACAGTATTTTTCCTGATAATCATCCCACCCGTAAGGACAATAAAAAGAAAGAAATGCAAATTAGTGAGGCTTATCCTGATCCTGGAAGTATTCACATTTCTGAACTTTCTAGTGGCAGGTTCTGTCAGAAATGATTACTACACAGATCTACACAGATTTGGACCTGCACGTTTTAAAAAGCTGGACTCTCTCCCAGAGGATTTCTATGTTTCAGGCAGTAAAGTTTCCTCATGCCAATCACAAGTGGCTTCCGAGCCTGGGATGCCTGGGTCTGACTTTGTGATATCCAAGTATCTCCACAACACATTTATTCCTCTTGAAACTCCAGAAACTCCTTTTAATGGTGCTTAACCTTTTCTTTTTGTATCCATTTGTAGTACATTGTGGATTTTCATCCTTGGGCTACTCTTTTAGGTTGGGTCTGACCCTTTCTTCTGCATTGGGTCTTGGGAGGTGGGTCTTCCTCCCAACTTTGACAAGAGGCCTTCCTTTTTTTGTTTATTTTTTTAAGACAGAGTCTCACTCATTTGCCCTTGGTTGAATGCCATGGCATCATAGCTCATAGGAACCTCAAACTCTTTGGGCTCAAGTGATCCTCTTGCTTAAGCCTCTTGAGTAGCTGGGACTATAGACGCTGGCCACAATATCTAGCTATTTTTAGAGACAGGGTCTCACTCTTGCTCAGGCTGGTCTCGAACTCGTGAGCTCAAGCAATCCATCCACCTTGGCCTCCCACAGTGCTAGGATTACAGGTGTGAGCCTCAGCACCCTACCAACAGGCCTTCTTAATTAGTGTGATAATGACAGTTCCTTCTCCCTTTCTTTTTACTACATTTCTGTTTTTAAATGTCATCATTTATGTTGTTATCAGAATATACGCATTATTTTTAAGATTTCCTCCCAGAGCCCCAGGCCATGGGCTAAGACCTATCTTTGAGACTTTTGAAACCAGATCTCCCTACATTTCTCATGTGGCCACTTGAATTCCGTGTGCCCTCTCTCATCTCTCTCAGGATGCCCGTGGTCTCACCACCCATCAGGCAGCTCTCCCTTTTTGTGGAGAAGTTGGTTCGAAGTGGCCCTCTGCCATGGAAGGTATCCTGTTTTCTGAAAGAGGAATTTCTCAGCAAGAGGGGACAAGAATCGATCAGGTGCTCATCTGAAGCGTTCAGTCTGTGCTGTGACAGCAGCTCTGTGTCATGTGGATTGAGACACCGACAGCTGACTTCTAGGGTCAGACTCATCCTTGCCCTATCTTGTCTACTCTGCAGTACAATAATTCCTGAGATGAGGGGTCGGAGAGGGAATCAGGAGAAACTATTGGGAAAAAACTGGGCAGACTTACCTTGTGTCAAGTGTCTGAGCTAAGATGTGAAGACAGCTCACCATGGTAGTAGAATCACTCCCTAGAATAAAAGGTATCACCTATGACTTCCCAGACTACTCCGCTTGTCTTTAAAATGTGGTATTTTCTACATGTACAAACCAGAGCCCAGCATAATTAACCACCAACACACAAAGTCCCAGGCCCATGTTTGGGGCCAATGCAATAATCTCCAGCCTGACAGCCTCGGCTTCTTTATGGATATCAGAGGCAGAGCCTAAAACATTCATTGGTGTGGGAAATATGTGCAGTTAAGTGGGTAGAGAGGTCATTTTTCATGCTTTGGATCAATTTTCTATGGCAAATTTAGGTGATACCTCAGTCCCAAAGCTCAGGTTGTCTGAAGGAGCCACAAATAAAGGCAGAATGCGAGTTCAGGATAATTACAGCGAGGGGTGCAGACGACAGCAACACTTCACTTACCAAAGAGGGAAATCCTGTGTCTAACAAGAGCAGCAAGTTTGCAGAACAGGCTAAGCAGAAAAGAAGACAATTCAGAAAGTCACAGAGATTCGAGCACTAATCATTTGTACCCTGGCCCTGTCCGCCATTCTGTGAACCAGAGAACAGAGATTGTCATTCTAGGAAGACACTGTGTTTCTTTCACAGAATCCTCTGGACCACTCTCAGGAGAACGTGTGCTTCACGCTGTCTTGGTGGAGAATCATGAAAAGCACCTTGCAGGCAGCGCCACCCTTACTAACAACAATCCCTCTTGCAACTATTACGGGTTTTTTAGTGACTGTGTACAAACTATTCCTTGGTATGGAGCATCATGTGTTGAAATGTTCATATGCCTGATATTCAGGAATAAACAAAGGCTATAAAAGGAAGCATGATTTTTCTATCATTGCGATGGATTGCAAACCATTTTGTAGCCTTCAGCTGGGGTTATGAGGCTTCACCCCGTAATAAGTTAACCAAAATTTGGCAGCCAGCTAGGGCAAAATTAAATATCCATTGCCACTTTTTTTTCTTCAGTTGGGATATGAGCCAGAAGTTGGGATTGGAAAAATGTTAATGGTTCAGGTATGAGGTGAGATTGTATTAAACAAACAACATTAAAAAAATGTGTAGTTTCTGTCTCCAGGCCTGACTGGACTGCTGTCCTAGCTGCACCCTTAGAAACCAGGAATGCCCACGTGGAATGTGCGTTTTGACCCTCCTTCATGCTGTCACCCATATTTTCCACTGTGGAGCCCCTTGAAGGTTCGCCTGTACCTCACTGTTTGACTCTCCACAGCGTGCAGCTAAAAAGAAGCCCCAACAGCTTCAGTGTCCCTGAATACGCTTCTGCTGGAGCCCACCTGGGGATGTGATGGCCACCACGTGACCTGTGTTGCTGATGCTCTTTGGATGAGATTCCTCAGAACTCTGCATTATTTGACATTGGCGTGGATAGGGAAGAACTTTGCAATCCCTTCAGAAAGCAGGAGGACAGAAAGAGGGAAAATAGAATCCAGTCCACCTGTGCAGGTCTGGGCTTCCCTGGTGAGATGGAGTGGAAGTCATTACTGGTCTCTCCCAGGGTCAGGGGCTCCCTGTCCCACTCAGGGTAGAAGTCTTCGACGGGACAACCCACAGGCTGAAAGGATACATCCTGAGTGCCAGAGGGGATGGAAATTTGCTCATCCTTACATAGTTTTCAGTGAATGCCTTGGGTCCTTCTGGGGTGTCTACTGGACAATCACAACCAAATTCTTCCATCCCTGGTTATTTGTTTGTGCACAGGAAGTAGGTTGGAACCCCCTGACCTCAAGAGAACTCATAATAAGTCAACCAAAATTTGGCAGCCTGCTAGGGCAAAATTAAATAGCCATTGCCACTTCTTTTTCTCTTCTCACGGTGTTTGTGTTTTCAGAGATGTGTACAAGATGTGAACTCAGGGAGCTGGGGGAGGGGCATAGCCCTGAGGCTCTGTTGCTTGGCCATCTTGGTGACGCTCCTTCACTGCTCTGGGTGTTAGCTTTCTCATTACAAACAGAGAGTAATCAATCAGATGGCTCTCCAAGTTTTCAGAATTAGGGGTCTACTGGGAAATTTTGGGCAAAAATGCTTCTAAGTGGACAGATGTTGTGTATGAAAACAAAATAATGTTTTTCTATCTAATTGAGATAGTCCAGTTGTTTGATCCTAATACTGACACGGCTCTCTTCACTGTCAGAAGCGCTTTGTCAGGCATCTCAGGCCCAGGACCTGAAATTTTCAAAGGCTCCTGTTTGCTGCCTCTGGAGTGACAGTGTTGTCCTTAGCCAAGAATTATGAGAGGTCTGAGTCCCCCAGCACCTCTCCTCCTTCTTGGAATGGAAAGGCAGTACATTAAAGGAACCCCGAGGAGAGTGTGGGACCCGTGGGTGAGCAGCATCAGGGAGGGTGGGGAGCAACAGAGAAGGGGGCAAACAAGTAGAGTCTGGCGATGGGAATACATCCACGGCAAACACAAACCGCTTCCGTGGGAGGGCTGCAAGCGCAGTGATGGATTTGAAAGCTATTTGCAAGGCTGATCAGCTCTATGTTGAATTCCAGCTGCAACAAATGGTGCCCAGTTGAACAAATGTTACATTTCCATGAATTAATAATCTAAGAAAAACAGATGAAGAAAACAGGCACATCTGCCCTCTGTTGGAATACCTGAGCATTGCACTTTGCCCATCCTTCCCCTAGCGTTGAACAAAATAAGGCTGGTGGCGCATCCTGAAAATGTTTAGGTGATTTGGGGGCAGTACCTGATTCTAAGGGTATCTCATTTTGATAGCATGGAGTTTTCCTGTCTTAAATGAGAAAAATAATCACCCTACGGAATGAACAGCATTTGATGTGGAGAGAGGGGATTGGGCTTTCATTCTTGGCCTAACTTACTTGGGTCAGTTTGGACACTGCAGAGAACCTGACCAAACCTCAGTTTCTTCATCTCCAAAAGGCAGATCAACGATACACACAGGCGGTTCTCAGAATTTAAAACAAGGTGATGTTTTGCAGTGATACGAAGACAAATGGGTGGGGACTCTCACATATGAAAAACTGAGCTCAGTGCTCCGCGTGCCAGCTGGTTAATAAACGTCAGCTGAATCTTCAAATCGAGTATCTTCTCCAAGGTGGTGACATTTAATGTCTGGCCCCTTCCTAAGTATCACGTACACACTGTTCACTGTCAATAGATGCTAGGGAAAGAGTTGAGAGCCTACTATCATTACAGTCCCTAAGTCTGTGCTATTTAGAAGTCCAGCCCCTTCCTTGTGCTTCATTAATCAAACAGAGAACCCAAGGCGGGGGAATCATCGTGTAGCCTGATCGTGAAGCATCCCTCTGTTCTCATCTCTGTTATGGTACTGACACGTTATGTCTAATAGAATGAGTCGGGGGGTCTGGTGCTTTTGGTGGAAAAATGTTTCCCTATTAGGGAATTTCAATTGAATTATTTTGTCCTAGATTTTAAATTTCAGATCATCCATGCTAGAACTTCTAAGATCTGATTCTTTAAAAAAAATTTTAAAGTTTAAGCCTGATAAGAATGGGATTGAAATCAAGGTCCACTGTTTATTCTGAGTTGTGTGTTTGCTTTTCCCAAGCCTCAGGGTGATCTTCGCCCTCTTAAATGTTGTTCGGGATAGATGCTGACTTGGGTATACAGATCTGTCCCAAGCTCTACTGACACTCCCAAACAGTGCCCTTCTCTTAGTTGCTAAAATAATATAGGTATGAGTATAATTTCTTTGCAAACCAAGATGATAACCAAAATCCCCCAGCTGCCAATCATCAGGCTGTGCTTCATTTCCCCCAAAGACTCGCCGTTTATCCCCAGGAACCTGGCGTTTTAAATGCATCACATCAGCACCATGCTTCCCCTCCCTTGCAGACTCACCTGGCCACCATCTCTTTCTCTTTATGGGAGGCATACCCGCTACTGCTGAGGGGCTTCAGAGGGGATGACAGGAAATAGAGGCGGTGATTGGTGAAGTATTGATCAACCAGGGGGAGGAGGACCTGGAAAACCCATCATAAATAAACATCTGCAAAGCTAGCCAAAGCCCTTCCTTTGGTTCATTTTAAAAAGTTTATTATCGGTAAGCAAAATGCCTGTGAACGCTGGCCCCAGATTCTACCCTTTGGGTCCCAGTTTCTATCACATTTTATTTTTCTATGTCTCAAACCAGAGGCCTGGGGATACGTGAGAGGAGAGGGCCATCAACTAAGGGTCCAGAGAAAAGTGCATGCAGCCCTGAATCAGCCTGGGCAGGCGAGCTCTGCGGGACGCCCACACTCAGAAGTGGCTTCTTGAATACTGCATTCGACAGCTACACTGGGGGCCTGGCCTACCATCACTAGCCGCAGGACTTCTGCCTGTTTCTCAGAGCAAAGCCACTCAAAGCCTTCCGGGCCTTCAGTCCTCTGAGTACGGCTGCATGGACTGTTCACTGACACCCGGATTCATTTCCCCTTGTTTTTAGCAACAGAACCCTCTGTGTTTTAGCTGGGTAGAAGGCCACCCAGCTAAAACCAGCTAGAGAATACATTACCCAAGGTCCCTTGCAGCTAGATGAAGCTGAAACAACTAAGTTCTAGCCACTGGGACAGAACTTTAAACAAGCAGCAGCCTCTCCTCCCTTCCCTTTCCCCCCCTTTCGCATAGATGCAGTGCAAGTGAGTCTACCTGGACCACCCTGACTCAAACCACAGCTCCCGAGATGGTGGAGCAACAGGAAAAATAAACCTGGGTCTCATGGAGCTGAACATGCTGCCTACCCCCTCCAACTACCTACCTACTTGGGACGGGTCCACCCAGAGAAATATGCATTCATCTCACCGAAGCTATCAAGTTTTAGATATCTTTGTTGGATCTGCTTATCCTGTACCCTAAATAGCAGAGATCCTAAGAGGAAAGCACTTTGATTAAGTTCAGAAAGTCACTTACTTTGGCAAAGAATTTGATCTCTTGGTCATGGGGAGACTTTTCAGTTTTCCCACTGCCGACAATGGCTTCTACAGAGACAAAGGCAATACAAAATTGACCAGAGTTAAAAAACAACTCCCCTCAAGCCCAGCACTTTAGAAACAGAGCAACTTTTCTAAGGGCCATAAAAAGGTTGTTTGATTTCACTGAAACTTATATTTAACAAAGTACTATACAATTGTACTGATTAGTTATTTCTTTTTTTTTTTTTTGCAGGTTTGGCTGGGGCTGGGTTTGAACCCACCATTTCTGGCATATGGGGCTAGCGCCCTACTCCTTTGAGCCACAGGTGATGCCCCTGATTAGTTATTTCTTATATTAATTTCTCTGTTTCACTACCCCTTTCTCTACATAAGCAATGAGAAAGCAGCTTCAGAGAGTTTGAATATACAGTCACAAAGCAAAACAATGGGAAAGTTAAAATAGGATGTGTTATATGAAAAAGATGACAAATGTTGATGCAATCCAGGAGGGAAGCTAAGGACTAATTTAATTTTTTTAAAGGGGGAAGAAATCTCAGCTGCTCTTCTCCTTAAGCCCCCCAAATCGTATGTCTAAACACATCTTGAACAGTGATGATATTAAAGGATCCTTCTTCCATAGGGAATATAAAGTTCTTTTGTGACATTTCACAGTGATACCTACCCAAGTGGGCAATAAACTCTTGAGCAGAATCAACGTATTTCAGGATCTTCTTCAAAAACTTATAGGCAAATCTCTTTTCCATGGAGGAGGCGTCCAGCTCCATATCCTTCATTCCTCTAGGTTGGAAGTGGGCAAATCCCAGGAAGTAACAGAGACAACCATGTGACCGTGGTGCATTATCAGTGCTGAATTTAATTTCTAAATGTTAATGGCTATTCTGGCTTAAGGACATGACGCAACATTTGACTGATTTCCCCTGCACTTGGAACCTACCCAGGTAAGCACGTGATACCTGTTTTACAATAATTTCCAAAAGGATTTGTCAGAAAGACCTTTATATAACAAATATTGAGATGGAGATAAGTCAGAGGAGAAAATAAAAATCCTTGCTCTCATGGAAGGGTTAAATACTAGATATAGTAAATAAACATAAAATATAAATTACATGGAATGCCAGAATTTAATAAAATTTGTGAAAAAAAGAAAAATTAAAGCACATTGAAAAGGCCCAGGAGTGGAGGAACAAGGGTTTGCAGATGTAGTGTTAAGTAGGCTCATCAGGGTTAGTTAGTCTTACAGGGAAACTGACCTTGGAGTCAAGGCATGAAGGAGGTGAGACATGTGGACTTCTGGGAATGAGCTTTGCAGGCGCAGGGAGCAGACAGTGCAAAGACCCTGGGGCAGGAACATGCACGTGGCGGAGAGGCCAGTGAGGTTAGAAGAGAAGCACAGTCGGAGGGGTGTGGGGTAAGAAGTGAAGCAAATTATCTGGGGCCCTGCAGGCCACACTTGGAACTTTGCTGTTGCTCTGAGTGAGATGGGAAGCTATTTGAAGCTTTGAATAGAGCAGTGACATGATAAGATGTACCTTATAACAGAATTGCTCTGGTTGCTATGTTTAAATTGACCATGGGGAGGGAAGCAGAGAGCCTGGGTAGGAAGCTATTTCATTAAGGATGGTGATAGCATGAGGGGTCAAGAAGGGGCTTCTGCATGTATTCTAAATACATGGATTTAGATTGGGTTGGGTTGGGAGAAAAGGATTGGATGTGGGTTGGGAGAAGAAGGAAGAGTCAAGGTTTTTGACTTGAGTGATGGGGAAGCTGAAGACAAAGCAGGTCTGAGGCAAAGGAAGGGGGAGGCTAGGAGTTCTCCCTAGAGCAGGGACCTTGCCGATCACCTCCGTATCTCAGTGCCCATCACAGGAACCTGTACCTGCAAATAACAGCTCAGGATATTTTTGCTGCATTCAATTATCTTTCTCCTTGCTTTTCCTATTTCTTTGACTTCTTTGACTTCCTTTTTAGTTATAGTAAAAGGGAATTTTTCATTCCTGTGAACAAGTTGTTTATCAGCAAATCACACTACGCATTCATCTTGGTGTTAAGAACAGGATTAAAATGACGATGGGAGTCTTTCTCGAATGCTTCCCCGGAGGCTGTCTTCTACTGCCTGACCTTTTCTGTTCGACGATACAGCAAATAAGTCTTCTTATTTTTTTATATGAGATACAATAGAAATATTTGTACAGATTTTTATTTATTTTTATTTTTGCCATTCAGTGGCAAAAATTCTGTAGAAACTAAAAGAAAACAACAGTAGCTTGCTCAGCAAACATATCTCTGAGGAGGGATGGCTGAGGCACAAGAGGAACACTAGCTTGTTTATCCCACAAAGGACCTAAGCATGATCCCATGTGGCAGAGCCCACCACTGACATTTGACCAGGGAGAAAAGAGATTCTACCTTTAAGACTTAGGCAGCCATTATTCCTTGTATCTTCTCGGACCATCATGGAATAAAAGTTGAACTGAATAATAACAGGAATCTGCATAATCAAACAAAAACATGGAAGCTAAATAACGTTATGCTGAATGATAGATGGGTCATAGACGAGATTAAGAAGGAAATTACCAAATTTTTGGAACAAAATGACAATGAAGACATGAATTATCAGAACCTCTGGGATACTGCAAAGGCAGTCCTAAGAGGGAAATTTATAGCACTGCAAGCCTTCCTC
>CAUYRH010045110.1:0-20198 GCA_963574655.1 Perodicticus potto
TCTTCATATAGTGATTAAAAAGCCATGAAGGCTATGTTAAATAGTTCAATGAAAATATTTCAGATTGTATATGAAGTCAGCACATTGTGCCCCATGATTGCACCAATGTACACAATTATGATTTAATAAAAATAAAAAAAATCAAAGAAAAAAGAAAAAACGAGCCATGTGACCAAGCTCAGCATCAGATGGGACAGTGAGCATATACCCTAAGGAAAGTCATGACAAGAGTAGAGAGGAAAAAATATAAACTTTGGACAATATGGCAGAGCAAGAACACAAATGCTAGCACTAAGATTCCAAAGTAAAACACTTTTCTTATGCACTCTGCAGTTTTAATATTACATTATATTAATATTAATATATGTATTTATATTGAATTATCCCTGTATTTTTTAATTATGTAGTAAATGTTATTTCATATTACTATTTTAATGTATTGCTGAATCTCACGCCAATATTCTCATACATCTATATCTATATTCATAAGTGAAACTGGCCTATGATTTTGTTTTCTATTTTTTTTCATTGAATTTCAAGATCAACAGGGTTATGTTTGCTGGGGAGAAGTACAGCACCCTTAATAGCTCCATGATTTTTTGTAATGATTTAGAAAAACAAAATGACACAGCTACTTAAAGGAGAAGACGTATGTGAAAATGTTATGTAAATTTTGCATGGTAATACAAATATAGGTAATTATAATTAAAAATAGCATTTAATACCTAAGCATTCCAGGATATATTAGATGTTGAGGATATTTTTATAGGTTTCTCCTTTCTACTTTGAATAAGCCTTCTTTTTAATTATCTTTGCTGTTCAATTAATTTATAACTTTGTTTGTAGATTTGATGATTTATAATTCAAATTTCCACCTTGCATAAGCTTACACTCTCTTATCTCTCATTTTTTTTACTTTTACAAAGATTTATTTTTAACTAAAATTATTAAAACTATTAACATAGTATAATATACATACAGCAAAGTGTACAAATATTAGATATATGGCTCAGTGAATTTTTATATGTGTTTTACCACCCAGGTCACGAATAAAATGTATTCAGCTGTCCAGAAAATTCCTTGGGTCCCCTCCTAGTCAATAAGTCTCCACCAGAGGGAACTACTATCCTGACTTAGTTCTTCATTGATAAGTTTTACCAGGTTTTGAACGTCATATAAATAGAACCATCCACTGTGTACTCTTTAATGTCTAGTTCCTTACACTAAAAATAATCTGTCAAGTAATACTTAGTGCATGCTCCAACGACTTGTACTTTTTATGGCTGTATGGCATTTTATTTATCCTTTTGGATGTTGAGGGAATTTCTTCACTACAATCATGCTGTTTACGCACTCAGCTCCAAATTCACCATTTGTGCCTGCTCTGTGGAAATGCCCTTGGGCCCTTATAGTACTTTTCCTTTGCAGTCTGGCCCTTGAGGGTGCCAGTAGAGGGTGCCAGAGAAACATTACAAGAAGAAAGAACAGTTCTTGGTTCCAGCAGATAGCAACTTCCCCTGGTATAGCCTTGAAGTGGACGTGTTTGTTATTTTTTAAAATAGATGTAGGGGATAAAAGTGAATTCCGCTCCATGTGGTTATTGTAGTGTGATGGAGTCTGGGCTTTTTGGTGCGCTCATCACCCTAATAGTGTACATTGTATAAGTAATTTTTCACCCCTCACTCTTTCCCCTTTTGAGTTCCCAGTGTTGTTCCTTATGTCTCTCCATGTGCCCTTGTGTTGACATAGTTTAAGCCCCACTTATAAGTGACAACATAGCGCATTTGTTTTTCTATTCCTGACTTATTTCACTTTGGATTGTCTCCAGTTCTATCCAAGTTACTACAAAAGATATTATTTCATTCTTTCTTATTCCTGAGAAGTATGCCATGAGGTATGTGTGTGAATGAAAATGTTATGTATATATTACGCATATATAATTATGTGGCACATATATATTTTTCTTATCCTGTCATAAGTTTATGGATACCTAGGTGAAATCCGTACCTTTGCACCTGTGAATTGTGCTGTGATAAACATATGAGTGCAAGTTTTGGAAATAATGCATTTCTTTCCCTCCTCTGGGAAAATACACAGCAAGGGGATTGTGGAATCAAATGACAAATCTACTTTTAGTTCTTTGAAAAATCTCCATACTGATCTCCAAACCTCCATACTGAGGTTATAATAACATACATTCCTACCAACAACTACATCTTCAACAAAGGCTATTGATTTTTGACATTTCAGTAATGACCATTCTAAATGGAAAAAGATGGCTTCTCATTGTGGTTTTAATTTGCATTTCCCTAATGATTAATGATATTGAGCATTTTATTCATTCTTCTGTCGTATGAAATGTATTTTTTAGAAAAATGCCTACTCATGTTTTTGGTCCACCTTTTAATGGGGAATTGATGAATTGTTTGAATTCCTTATTGGTTCTGGATATTAATTCTTATTTAATTCAAATTGTCTAATTTTATTTGGATTGCATTTGCTTTAGCTGTCTTCAGTCATGCAATTTGCCTAGAGCCCTAGACCAAGTCTAGAAGAGATTTTTCCAAGTTTTCCTCTAGGATTTTAGTTTCAGGTCTTACATTTAAGTCTTTAATCCATCTCAAGTTGATTTTTGCATATGGTGTGAAAGAGAGAGATCCAGTTTCATTCTTCTGCATATGACTATCCAATTATCTCAATTGGAGAAGGTTATGCTTTCCTTATTTTGTGCTTTTTGTCACCTTTGGTGTTGGAACAGTTTACAAACTCGCCACAGAAGTCCACCAAGCAATGTGCACGTAAGGCAGGAATGAGCAGAACAAGCTCGTGATGCATTCTTGGTACAGCAACATGGAAAGTTTTCATGCCAAGATTAGTATATGCACCAAGATGTGAGAGCTTACCTTGATGAGAATTTGCCCAGACAATGGATGGGATGGAGAGATGTGGTTGAATTTTCCCATGTTCTCCTGACTTAACACACCTTGACTTCTACCTGTGGGGGATCTTAAGGAATGTGGTGTACCACAGACAACCGGCTACACTGGTGGTACTTTGGGAAGAAACTGAAATGGCAGGTGCATGATAACGTGTGGACACGTTGGTCAATGTGCTAAAACAGTAGTTTGCCAGACTCAGAAGTGTCTGGATGCTGATGGTAACTACTTTGAGCCCCGCTTGCAGTAATAGACGTCAAACATGACTTATATATAACTTTTGCTATAAGTATATATTAAGTACTACAATTGTAATAGTTTTTTTATTTTTTAAAATGTGTATACATTCTTTGGCACCATCTGTGTATGTATGTTCATGCAGTTTTTTCTGGAATTTATGTACTTAAAAAATTAAATTTGTACCTTACATGAATTTTTAAGTCATCTTTTGTCATAAATGTTTTTTTTTCAGTTTATCTTATTCTTTTAGTTTTATTAACTACTTTCTTCAGTGTTTTTCACTCTTCTCCTCATATTCTTTCCCTAGTTTTTTATTTTGAGTTTTTAGTTCATTTTGTATTGGGTTAAGCATCTGGTGTCTTAAATTTTCATCTAGGAAGCTCTTTGGAAATCTCTTACAGATTCTCCTGAGTCATACTTTCCCTATCCTTACTTTTTCAATTTTCTTTTACATACCAGGTCCATTTTCCCTCCAACAAAATAGTTGTTAAATAGGGCTGTATTTATTTTCTGTGTAATTTTTCAAATGTAAAGCTTTAATTATTTAATATTTCCTTGTGTTTACAATATTCTGAAAGCTACTATTTCTACTTTTAAAAAATTGTCTTCATGTTTCTGGTCAAATTTATTTGGTCAGTCCATTTTGTGAATGCCCTCTTTGCCCTTGAAAGAAGAGGCTTTCTTGATTATCAGTATGCAGCAGTATAAATATATCAGAATTTGAGAAAGTGTGAGTGTATACATGTATCTATTACATTTATCTTATTGATTAGGTTGTTTAGTTTATATTATACCTTTAATGTTATTTAATCTACTTGAATTGTGCAGGACTGATAACTATTTTTAGTGTGTATCTTTCTGTCTGTTTTTCATGTTATCTCTTGTTAATTTATCGTACATGAAATTTGCAGCTTAGCTATTTCAAAAATCTATGCTGCTACTGTGATCCTGGCTGGAGATATTTTTGTATTGATTTTTGTGTTTAGTGAGAACAAGTGTACATTTAAAAAATTTTTTTCCCCTATTTATGACTGAGCATGTAAAGCTCCCTTTTATTAAAAAATGTGTCCTTTTCTTTTCTCGTATGTCAGATGTCCATATAAGTATGGGCCAGCTTCCAGGCTCTCTCTTCAATTTAATTGTTCGATATATCTGTTCTGCCAGAAGCCACAGTATTAAATACAATAGCTTTACAACAATTTATTGGCTAGTTTATTATAAAAATCCTATCTCTGAGGCTTATCTTTCTGCATTTTCTATAGCAACATAATATGAACTTATAGCTCCCCTCTTTAACAAGTAGAGGCTATTTTGCCACTTTTTGAATTTTAATGGGCTCATGACTTGCATTGACGAAAATAATATAATGGAAGCAACACAGAGCTGGTTTTGAGCATTGGCCTTGCATGCATCTGCTCTCTCTCTTTGGCAATGATGCCATTAACAGACAAACATATCTATGCCCACCCTCCAAGTGAGGAAGGACGCCTCATCAATACCATTTGTCTCAACAGTCAGCCGCTGCCTGCTCTCCCATCAGATATTTATATCCCATCTCTGTTGGCCACAGATGTATATAAAAGTAGCTCAGTACAGATCAACTAAGTTTAGAGAGGTCAGCAAAACCCCCTAGTTGGCATGAACCTTGAGGTAATGATACATATTTGTTGTATTTATTTATTTATTTTTTGAGACAGAATCTTATTATGTTGCCCTCAGAAGAGTGCTGTGGCATCACAGCTCACAGCAACCTCCAACTCTTGGGCTTAAGCAACTCTCTTGCCTCAGCCTCCCGAGTAGCTGGAACTACAGGCGCCCGCCACAACGCCTGACTATTTTTTTGTTGCAGTTGTCAGTTGTTGTTGTTTTAGCAGGCCTGGGCCAGGTTTGAACTGGCCAGCCTTGGTGTATGTGGCTGGCTCCGTAACCACGACACTACGGGTTCTAAGCCGTATTTGTTGTTTTAACACATTCAAGTGTTGAGAATGAATTTATTCAGCAGTAGATTACTGATGTAATACTATATTAAAATTTAACATGGTATTGTTTATCAATTTTTTTGTGTCTTATACAATTTGTCTCTTTTTAAAAAATACTAATAAAATGTCATAAAATAATCTTACATCTTTTCTAACATTTTTTACTTTCATTCTCCTTTAAGGTTGAAAATGACTTAAAATAACTTTTGTGTAAGATGTGACAACACAAGATAAGTGACTACAGCAAAGGCCTCAATCAATGGGAGTTTATTAAACCAAAGTTCGAGGATCTGCCTGGGGACAAGCAAAGTAGCTGTGGCTTGTGCTCTCCAAAAAGGGATTTATGGACTCTGTATTAAGGGGGAGAAGATGTAGAGAAAGAAAAAGGAGGGGAGTTGGCAGCTACTTCTTGAAGCAATCGGATGTAGCCTGCTTATTTGAGAGCAGTGGCTGCTACTTGTGATACTTTATGGAAGGCTGAAAAGTTTACCCTCAGGCAACCAGTGACTGTTTACAACATGCATTATGTATTGCCCTTATTGGAACCAAGAGAGGTTTTGGTTTACAGCGGACACATTGGATAAATATCAGGCTATGTTGTTAGATAATCCTAAAAGAACTTTGAAGGCAGTGTTTGCCTTAAATCCAGCTACCTTGCTGCCTACAAACTCTCTTTTCCTCATCCAAAATTGCATCCAAATACTTGACCAGATGTATTCTAGTCAACCATATTTGACTGATCGGCTGCTGGAATACTTAGATGTAGATCTCTACAGATAGAAGCAGCTATGGAAGGGACTGTGCAAAGCTGGATATGCCGTATTTATTGGACAGCAAGGAATTGGGGCACACAACCTACCCCTGGGACATTTTCTCAGGAGGCTGAATTAACTATACTAACTAGAGCCTTATTCCATGGGGGTGGGGGCAGAAATAAACAAGCATACCAATATTTATACTAATTCTAAGTAAGCCATTGTGTTGGTACACACTCAGGGAGATATTTGGAAGCAAAGCTACCTTACCTCTACAAATAAGAAAGTGAAATATGGACCACAGATTATTGTTAAAAGCCCAAGTCATTTTGCTGCCCAAGGAGGCTGACATTACACACTGCCTGGGAACCCAGAGGACAGACAGTCATGGTACTGGAGGAAACACCAAGACAGACCCAATGGCCAAAAGAGCACCCCAGCAACTGTCAACAAACCTTAATTCCCTCTATAATTGGATGACCATGACCCCAGGCATTCTGAAATAAATTTTAAAGAGCAAAACAGTGGGAATTTGCTAAAACTAATGACTCGAAATAACTTGTAAATGAAAAAGGGAACGTCCTTTCTGAGGCCTTGTGAGACTTTGTGAGACCTACACTTGCACAAATTGATCGGAGCACACATGTGGAGTGAGACACCTATACTTGCACAAATTGATCGGAGTGCACATGTGAAGTGAGACACCACCTTACAATGAAACAACCTCATCTTTCTGGGCCCAACCTACAGAGGCTCTTCATGTGCGATCCAGAGTTGCTCCATATGCCTAGAAACAACCTCAAACCTCGGTGATTCACAGCTACTTCTTTAGGGAAGGAACCAAATGAAGATAAGATCAGCAAACAGATTTAATTGTGATGCTGTGAGTTCCTAGAAACTTTTTTTTTTGAGACAGAGTCTCAAGTCGCCTTGGGTTAGAGTGCTGTGGTGTCACAGCTCACAGCAACCTCCAAATCTTGGTCTTCAGTGATTCTCTTACCTCAGCATCCCAAATAGCTGGGACTACAGGTGCCCACCACAATGTCCTGCTATTTTTTGGCTGTAGTTGTCATTGTTGTTTGGCAGGCCCAGGCTGGATTCGAACCCGTCTGCTCCAGTTTATCCAGCGGTATGTGGCTGGCACCTTACCTGCTGAGCTACAGGCACCAAGCCAGTTCCTGAAATCTTTTGATAACTATGTGTCTTTGTTTATACCTTTCCAGGGTAGGTGAAAGCTTACTCAGCCAGGACTAAAAGGACCTCTGAAGTCAATAAAGGTCTTTTAAAAGAAATAATTCCCAGGTTTGAACTTCCTCAAATTGTTTAAAGCAATAATGGGGCTGCCTTTGTTGCTAAGGTTACTCAGGAGCTCTCACAAGTTTGGGGGGACTGACTGGATATTATATTCATCATGGAGACCTTGATTGTTGAGAAAAAAGTTGAGTGGATGAGTGGAACTCTAAAAATAACTGTCCAAAAGTCTGTCAAGAAACCCATCCAACCTAGGATAAAATATTGTGCCTTTCTGTGCTGAGAATTCAGGTGGTCCCCAGGAGTAACTTGGTGAGTTGGTGCTTACCCCCTCTGCAGTTGTATATGGGAGACCCTTTCTGAACTGATCCCTCACTTTCAGAAGTGGAGGTGCCGCCATATACAAAACAGCTTGGTCATATGCTTGCCAGTCCTATCTATCCCTAGTTTTCTCCCAATAGGTCAAGTTTCTGACAGATGTACAGATGTACCTCCCCATTCCTTGGGCTCAGGAGATAAGGGGTTACTCAAAACAACGGAACCTGCATCTTAGGATCAATGGAAACTGCAGCAGCCCAGCCCTTTTGAGGTGCTTCTGAGCACACACATCAGTCAAGGTAGCTGGACTGAGAATTGTGGACTCACTAGGTTTGAATCAAAGCTGCACCACCAGAAGATTCCCCGCCAACTCAGAGGCCAGAAAAACATTGGGCTTGTGAACACTTGGAGGATGTAAAGCTACTCTTAAACAAAAAGGATAAGTAGCATGAAAATAGATGCCCTGTTAGTCTGCGTTATCCTTTGGGGCTTTTCATTTGCCAGGGGAGACAAATCATGAGTTAGAGTCTCTCAATCTATCACCTCTTCCACTAACCACCCCACTGAAGAATTTATTCATTATGACCTCATTCAGTACATGACCACTGACCTTGTGATTGTTGTGACTGATAACTCTGTACCCAGGAGTCCCATGGTTCTTTCCTACTCAGCTCCTCATCAGCAGTCTGTAACCAGTTGTTGGTGCCCATTAAACCAGATCCAAAAAACAGTTGTTACAAATAAGTAGGAAAAATTTGGATGGAAATTCCATCTTGGGACACTAGGCCCAGAGGGATCCTAGAGGTGGCAGGTACATTTTTGGACATGCTTTTACTAGCTTGGTGAGATGAGGATAGTTATTCAACAACAGGTAGTAAAAGGTTTAAGTTATATATAGGCTCAACATTTTTGTTTTTTCTTATACCCCAACTACATCTCATTTGAGCAAAAAGCAGACAGACAGATTAGTCTTGATTCCCTGAGACTGAAGAACAAACTATAAAGAAGAAATGAGCTAGAAAGAACTAGTTTGTAATTTGCTCTAAGAATAAATTTTGGTGGCTCCTATGTGTTTTTATAAAATCTCCTGCCTTAACTACCTACTTGAAATTTTGAGTTGTTTCCCAGAAATGACAGAACTTTTATAAAAAGTTGAGATTCCACAGGAAGCTGCACAGGATTCCTGATGCCAAAAATTACCATCCCCCATGACCTGCCACAATGCTTGTGACATACCCCACTGTACATGGCTCTATTGATCAGGGAGACAGGTTTGAGACTATTGCCCTCATTCTCCTTGAAGATAACTTTCACATCAAAATTTCTCTCTTCTTAGGCAATCCTTGTTGTCTCAGTAATTACCTTTGTATGTTAAACAACTAGATCTAGGCCTAGTCCCCTGTTGTTTTTAATAAACATGTGAACCATCCTACTGAACCCTGAGATTTTTATTCTCCTTTACAGATGTAACATAAGGATTTAATTTAATCTGTTTTCAAGTATAATTGTCCCAGCAGTTTATTGATAATTATTTATGTATAATGTTACCTATTCTGTGTATTGTATTTCTCTTTACACTTTGGGCTGTTGGGGGCATTCCATTCCATTATATTGTTCCCTTTTTTCTCTGACCCTGTACCAATAGCACAACTACAATTACCCTAGTGTTCTTCTTATTGAATATATTGTTTATTTTGTTTTGTTGTTAATTGCACATAAATTATCAACTTATTTCATCAAGTTTCTCAAATAAAACTTGTTTTCTTTTCAATAAGAATTGCATTTAATATAGAGAGACCATCATTGTTCATTTGCATTTTGGATCCAAAAACAGTGGATTTGTTTGTATTTGTTTGATGATCAATGTTTTCAACTTTTTATTTTTTATTTGTTTATAGATTTCTGTAGCCCATTAATATGTGTTTTTCAGATCAATGTGGGGTACATGTTACTAGGTTACATAATTTGCTTTTGTAAGGTTAAAGCCTGGGTTGTAGTTGCGCCCTTCACCCAGTAAGTGTGCAGTGTATCCATGCAATGTACCTGTTGGGTAGAAATTTACTCCACCCTTATTGTACTATAACAAATGTTTCACAAGATTAACTTCTCAATAGTCAGATGCTTGATAGAAACCATCTACCTCTTAGCAAAGTATCTCAACAATGG
Source organism: Perodicticus potto (assembly GCA_963574655.1). Classification (NCBI taxonomy): domain Eukaryota; kingdom Metazoa; phylum Chordata; class Mammalia; order Primates; family Lorisidae; genus Perodicticus; species Perodicticus potto. The sequence continues at coordinate 9,646 of CAUYRH010045110.1, forward strand.
AAGAAAAAGTATCCAATGTACTCAGCCCTACTCTGAAACTAATTTATAGATTTCATATGAAGGCTATAACCCAATTATAGCACAAGAATATGGGGGAAAGGGGCAAGGGAGGGGAGGGGGAAGGATAGGTAGAGGGAGAGTAATTGGTGGGAACACATCTATGGTGAATCTTAGAAGGATACAGGTGAAACTTACTAAATGCAGAATATAAAGGTCTTAACACAATTACTAAGAAAATGCCATGAAGGCTATGTTAAACAGTTTGATGAAAATATTTCAGATTGTATATGAAACCAGCGCATTGTATCCCATGATTGCATTAATGTACACAGCTGTGATTTAATAAAAAAAAAGAAAGCATCTACCTCCTCTGATATTTTTAAATAACTGACATATAACGTAGTATTTTATTTTCTTATAATTAAGCTTGTATATGAAAGATTGCAAGAATATTTTAAATTCTTTAGAAAATCAAAGAAATTTCATTCAAGGTATTTCACAGTGCACAACACAGTTCAAAAAGTAGCCTGGTCTGCACTCAATATTATACTTGATGATCATACTCAGTTTTTTCAAAAGGGCAAAAGCCATGAAAATTCTTCCCATGTTGGCTACATACATAAATCAAGAAAGAAAAACACTAAAATATAAATTAACCCAGGTAGACAGAAGGACACGTTGAACTAACCATCATAACTTGAAGATGCAGATTTCCATAGAGGTATTTTATTGATGATTAGGACTACAGTATTAAGAGACAAATTAAGATAGAAGCTGATATACCATGCCCTTGGCTGGGAAGAATCAATATCTTCAAAATGTCTGTTCTACCCAAAGCAATCTACAGATTCAATGCAATCTCCATTAAAATACCAACATCATATTATGAAGAACTATAAAAATTGTACTTCATTGTGTATGAAACCAGGAAAAAACTCATATAGTCAAGGCTATTTTTAGTAATAAAAACAAAGCTGGAAACATTACCCTACCAGAAATCAGGATATATTACAAGTCCACAGTAATCAAAACAGCATGGTATTGGCACAAAAATAGAGACATAGACACATGGAACAGAATAGAAAACCAAGAGATGGAACCAGTCTCTACTTGCCATCTGATCTTTGATAAGCCAAATAAAAGAATGCAATGAGGAAAAGAATCCCTATTCAACAAATGGTGCTGGGAGAACTGGATAACATGTTAAAGACTCAAACTGGTTAAACCCCTTCACCACTCACAAAAACTGATTCAGGATGAATAAAAGATTTGAATCTAAGACAGAAGTGATAAAAAATGACAGAAGAAGGTATGGGGAAAACTCTTCATGGTGTTAGACTAAGGAAAGATTTTATGACAAATACTTCAGTGGCCATTGCAACAACAACAAAAATAAACAAATGGGACTGAATTAGCAGAAAAACTTCTGCACAACTAAGGACACAACAATTAAAGCAGAAAGAAAACCTTCAGAATGGGAAAAGATATTTGAAAGGTATGAATCTGACAAAGGGTTGATAACTAGAATCTACACAGAGCTCAAATTAATCAACAAAAAGGAGTAAACAATCTCATCTACCACTGGGCGAGAACAGAACCTTCTCTGATGAAGACAGACAAATGGCTGACAAACATTTGAAAAAATGCTCATCGTCCCTGATCATCAGAGAAATGCAAATCGAGACTACCCTGAAATATCACCTAATTCCAGTGAGAATAGCCCATATGGCAAAGTCTCAAAGCTACCGATGCTGGTGTGGATGTGGAGAGAAGGGAACACTTTTACACTGCTGGTGGGATTGCAAATACAACCTTTTTGCAAACAAGTATTGAGAATCTTCAGAAAACTCAAATTAGATTTCTCATCTGATCCTATAATCCCATTACTAGGCATCTAACCAGAAAAAAAAAATCCTTTTATCATAAGGACATTTGCACTAGACTCTTTATCACAGTTAAATTTATAGTCGCTAAAATGTGGAAACAACCTAAATGCCCACCAACCCAGGAATGGATTAACAAGCTGTGGTATATGTACACCATGGAATATTATGCAGCCATTGAAAAAGATGGGGACTTTACATCTTTGTCATTAGGCTGGATTGAGTTGGAACGCATTATTCTTAGTCAAGCACCGCAAGAATAGAGAAACAAGAATCTAATATACTCAATTCTAAAATGAAGCCAGTAGACAATTTGATACATACCCTGATAAGAGAAAAACTTAAATCAATTCAAGGTGGTGTCAGGGGAACAAGAGAGCGGGGAGAAGGAAGGAGGGAGGGCATTACTGAAGGTTCTGGTTTGGCACACCTCTGGGGGGTGGGACTCAATTATAAAAGGAACTTTACCTAAGAAATGCAACTGAATACTTTGTACCCTCAATGAAAGTGAAAAAATGAAAACAAAAAGAAAACTCACAGCTGTCTGTAAGAAAGAAAACATTTGCTTATATCGCAGTTTTATTATTTCATAAGTTTTTCTTAAATGTTTATTTCACACACTTGACTTTGTACTTTCTTAATTATTTTTACCTCTTTTTGCATGGGAACCACATACAGAAGTGAGTATACTAGCTCATGTTAATGCATCACTTTTTAAAAAAATATCTGATATTCACATGTGAAGGTAAGTGTTGATACAAAACCAAATAATTAAAAACTCATATTAACTTTTTAATAGTTATTAGTAGTTCGACCAACAGAGCTTATACTATACCTGAGTACTACAGAGAATGTTTCTTCTTCAAAGGTCTAGTATCCTGAAGTAGAATAAGTCATAATATTTTTATGTTTATAACATGGCTCTTTAATGTTTTCTCTTTCTTGATGTGAAATGTTTCACACAGAGGGCATTATTATAGGTTAAAAAATTAATGAAAACCAGTATGATAGAGAGCAATAAAGATCACAGGACATTTAATGCATCTCTTCTGAAATTAAGAGTGAGTAATTTATTTTGAAAATAATTTTTAAACCACAGAGCTTCGATGATCTGAAATTTTAAACAGACATAAAAGTACTTCAGTAAGGAACCAAGTGTTTTGAACATTTACCACAGATATTAATGATTTGTTGGCTTGATTCATCATTCAGATAATTTTAATGGGCTGAGGAATTATTTAGGCTTTCATCAGGCAAGAGTAAACTCACTGGAAGCTCCTCACTCAGTACAAAATCTTTGAAATATTAAGCCCTTGAAATATGTTTTTTCCTCTAACCAAATCCTTTGAAATGTGTGATAAAGAGGTCCAGGGCTTCCTCCATTTTATCATTTTTCCTTTTGGTTTCAAGTAAGAATACAGTGTCTTAGGAATTACCTGATTGGGTAAAATACTGAGATTTGGGTAAAATGCTGAGAACAGGAATATTAACTGGCAAGACTAAAGGTAGGAAACAGTAAATTTTTTTTAAATGACACAATTGTGAAGTGTTAAAACAAAACTTAATACGTTAAAACGTTTCTTATGAGACACCTGCAAGATTCTGCTAAAACCCCAATCTAATGTCCCAATTTGCTTCTCTCCCTCCAAGGAAGTCATGGTCCAATACTTCTCCAGACAATGATAGAGTCAGGAAGCCAAAAACAGAACATTTAGCAGTTGATGTTTTGAAATAAGGCAAATATAGCCATAGCATGATTGAAAAATCCTCATAATATTTAACTTTAAGCTTTGTTATAACATTTTTATCTTTTTTGCATTTAGTCCTTTCTAAAGATAGATCTTTAAAAAGCATTTGTACCTGTGTATTCAAAGAAAAATAGAGAAAATAATAAACAGTACATATATTTCCCATATCCAATTTTCCTACTATTAATATGTTACATTTATTATAGTTAGTCAATCCATATTGATAAATTATGATTAACTAAAGTCCTTACCACCTTCAGAGTGTGTTAGATTTTGACCAAATGCCATTGGCTCTTTTGAGGATCTGACCCATTTAGTTGTCTTTTCTCCTTATATTGTTCCTGGTTATAAAATGTTTTCATACTCCTCTCATTTGTGACATCCTTGGCAGTTTTAGGCACCCTGGTTACGTATTTGTAGACTGTTCTATTGGAATTCGTCCTATGGATTTTTGTGTCTATTCTAGGGTTATAAGTTCGTGGGAGAAATACCACAGAGGTAAATTGCTATTTCCATCACATAATGCCAAGAGTGCTTACTGTAAACCTGAATTACTGTTTGGGTTAACCTTGAAGTTGACCTCCTGGCTAAGGTAACCTTTGTCAGGTTTCTAGACAGGAAAATTAACTTACATTTCTCTTTCCATGCTGAACTCTTTGAAGGGAAATCGTTGCATGCAGACCATACTTACGGAGTAGAGTACATTATGCCCTCTACTTTAGGGGAGACAGTCTATATAGATTATTTAGAATACTACATGGGAGATACGTATCTTCTTCCCAATTTGTTTATTTAGTCAATCATTTGTTTATATTAGTATGGACTTAGGTGCCAGGATCCCGCACAGGGGCGGGATCCTTTAAGATGATAAGTGGGATGCAAAAGCTAGTTGGGGTTAGAGTGGGGACATACCCTTCCCCCAGGTAAGACGAGGCTCAGGCAAGGGCTTTTTTACTGGAAAGTAGAACGTTTTTATGGAAAACTCTCTGGTCCTATTTTGCTTTGGTTATTTTTTTCCTCTTCCACTGCTGGAGAGAAGAGTGAATATTGCTTGGCTCTTTACTGTGATACTATTGGGGTGCTTAGAGGTAGAATTTGACAAATTGTTGTATCATTTTACAATTATTGCCTTACTCAAATTATTTGATAATCTTTCATGTGTATACATGACTAAACATCAACAAAAATATGTATGCCCTTTGTTCATTTATGAACAAATAATTTCAAATTATAGGTGTGACTCTATCTCTCAATAGAAGTTAATTCTTTAAAAAGTAAGGCTAATCTATTATCTTTCATTATATAATTTCAACTTTTAAAGTTTCTTATAATTTTCATTTGTTCTATAAATATTTGTTGAAATATTTGACCACCTTGTTGGTAAATACAGTGCACTAAATATAGGGCATTAAATGTTAAGTGGTAAATGAACTATCCCTCCAAAGTTGGAACATGTATCTGGCAGGGAAACATTTTATAGTATTATAATGTTACATGCTTCTAAAGCCAATACATTTTATGAATGTTATAGATAATTGATAAATAATTTAAGTGTGATACAATCACAGTGTAACAATCTTTTTGTGTAAAGAAGTAATATGTAAGATTGGTGTTGTGGAAAGAAAACCTCAAATTGAAAGAGAAAAGTAGAGAATTAAGTTTTCCATCTATTCATTTACACATTGAAAAATAAGAACATATGATATGTGAAGTATATATATAGAACATATATATGTCAAGTATATATATATATTACAATAATCAAAGGAAGAAGTGAAGAGAATCTAAATTAGAAAGTGGTCCTCAAATAATTGTTATCCTTTGACATAAATGAGGATTAATGATCAAGTTGGCATATATAAAGCATGTCTAAATACTACTAATGCTTACCAACAACAAAGAACAATTTTGTCTCTTTCTTCAGAATATTTTTATTTGCCAAAAGTTTCCACCTTTTCTTTATTGATGTTATGGCTCTCATTATGCTGTGGATTTTGTCAGTAATCTTTATTCATGTATTAAGTGACAGATTTCATCTGTGCTGTTCATTTAAAAAGCACTGAATCATCCCGGCATACGTTTATGCTTTATTATTTTTCCTTTGGAGCACTGGAAATCACTACAACTTCAACTGAAATGACATTGGGTCTATTGTACTGTAGTATGTACCTAATGGCATTGTGTTGCCATTAAGTCTTGCCCTTATTCAGAATATAGCATAGGTTTGTGTATGAAAATAAGGAGCTTACCACAGGACTTAAATGTTTATTTTACATTGAATGTATTTGCTTCCAAAGCTATGCATTAATTCACTGGAAGCAGACCTAATTCACATTTCTGTGCCTTATTCTAATTACCCAATCATTGTACAATAAGATACTGTTTAACTTAATTGTGATTAAAAATTAATCATTTTCAAAACGCTTGTATAATCTGAAGGAAACAAGAATTTCTTTCTATCAGACAAGGCTAGGATGCTTATTTATTTGAATTTGAAACTTTTCATAGAACTTCTTGAAAGCTATGTTGCATCAGCATAAGTATAATGTAATTTGAACATGGATAAAGAAATAGTAGCTTGGTCTTTAGGAAAATTCCTTAAAATAGACATGCCTTAAAATAAGATACCAAAGAAACTGCAGAAAATAAAGCAGACTGATGTGTTACTCTAATGTTGCTCAGTTAATGTAACACTTTTCTCTAGGCTTTTCACCAGAGTGAAATAGCTTGGGCAAGGCAGATGGGCTTCCACATGTAAAATTTACAATTAATATCCTTTTCTGCCATTCCATCCTTCATTTTATCCTGCTTCCTCCCTATTTCTCTGCCTCTCTTTCTTAATTTTTAATTTCTCTTTCATGTATAGGAAGAGAATTTATTGAATATACATTAAAATAGTTTTGTTGACAAGCCTCCGGTCTAGGGGAGGATACGTACATAATGAAATAGATGAAATTGTATAAACGTGCGCAGGATATAGCGAACCTTGCTGTCCAGGACAGAGATTGAACATGTCAGTCGTTCACTTTTCCAGGCCTGAATGGTTTTGTTGTACAGGCATCATAACAACACCTGTCAATGACATTGGTGAGAATGACTCCTGATGGAATATTGAAAATATATTTTTTCTCCCATAAAAATTTATAAAAACAACCCAGTATATGATCCCAGTTTTGTCCAGATATTATAGTAGAATCTATATACAATGACGGAAAATGGTACAACCATCATATGTCCTGAGGGAACGTGTCTAAAACTCAAAGCAAAATACTCAGAATGGTTGGATAATAAAACATAAAGAGCCAGGTCATCCATTACAATCTCTGAATGCCTGAGCCAAAGCAGGTCCACCTGCCCCCGGGTCCTTGATATGTGGTAAAGTGCATTTTAGCTCCTTTCTGAAGTCATATTTAGTTGTTTTTCTTATTACTGTAGTAAAACACATCTGAACTGCTATATTTTCCATGTGTTCATGAAGTTCCAAGTTATTCTCTTTTGCTACTATTTCCTCTTAAAATTCAACTATTTATAAGGGGATAATATATTTAAATTTATTTGTCATTTTAAATTAAAATATAATGTTTTCTCTTTTTTTGCAGTTTTTGGCCAGGGCCACGTTTGAATCCACCATCTCTGGTATATGGGCCCTGTGCCCTGCTCCTTTGAGCCACAGGCGCCATGATGTTTTTCTTGAATTAAGCATAATCAAATGTTAGGTGTTATAACATTCACTGAAAATTCTTCTCCCTGTTTACACAGTATCTGACACTTATCCTATACTTTGTAGCAATCAGTACTTTCACATTATACTTAATAACCTGAAGTTTAATTTTCACTATAGGCCTGAAAGAGATGAAGCACAAAATTAAAATTCTAATTTTATACCTCATGAAACATTGTTATCGAAACCACAATGGGGTTTTGGCCAAGGTCCAGTCACTCATTGCACAAAGATCCTATTGTTGAGACAATGAAGATTGCCAAGGAAGAGAGAAATTTTTAATATGACAGATGGCCATTGAGGAGAACCTGCAAAGCTGCCTTAAAACCATCTCCCCCAACCCACTCTGGACCTATGAAATAAAAATAAGTTACATCTTTCCAAAAGACAGTAATGGGACAGGTAGAGGACGGACATTTCCATTTCCAAAAGAGAAATTGGCAGGAAGAAAGGAAGAATCATCCCTAGATAAATATATGTGTGTGTTTGTGTGTGGGTGTATATATATATATATATATATATATATATATATACACCCCAAAATTGAGCATAGGGACTCAAAAAATATTTGTGCATTATTGTTTATAGAAATAGTAGCTAAGAGGTAGAAACAAAAGTATTCACAGTAGTTAAGAGGTGGAAATAACAAAGTATCCATCAGCAGATGAATGGTTAAATAAAATGTGATACATATCCTGTGGTATCCAACTTCTTACATACAAATATGGTATGATTCCACTATATGAGACATCTAGAATAGGCAAATTCGTATAGAGATAGCATGTATGACAAAAATACTAGAACCTAGGGGGAGGGGGAATGAAGTGTTATAGTTAATGGATACAGAGTTTCTATTTGGGGTGATAGCAAAGTTCTAAAAACAAGACCAGCAATGGTTGTGTAACATTATCCATGTACATACTGCTGCCCAACTATTCATTTGAAACTATAAAATCATAAATTTTACATGTTTTTTATTACAATAAACTTTAAGAGTACATATTTATTTTTAAGAAGGATATTTACTATAAAATGCAAATAAATAAAAAGAATAGTTATTACCTCTCATAATTATGCATCAGGTAAAAAAATATGAATAGTACTTAAAAAATTATCTTTATTTTGTTACAAACACACATTGTATATCTGTTATTTGTATAATTTTGCACTAAAATTAGGATTTTAAATGAATATGCTTTTATTTAGAGCTATCCCAAGACACATTAGAAATATTTCCTATAGCATTTTTCAGGAAACGCTATTGATTCTGATAAGATGAAAATATTTTCCAAAATATTTCAAGGTCTTGTCCTAATTAGTTTCAAATTTCTCTCCTGTATTATTTCCATCACCGTATTAGCTTAGTTTAATGAAATTTCACAGATTGATCTATGGCAAGCAGGATCTGCCCAGAAACTTCCCTTTGGGGACACAGGGAGACAGCGTGAGACTTCTGTACCCCCTGAGGAAGGCAAAAGTGGCGGAGGTTGGGCAAGTGGTTTTGTGTGTTTGTTTGATCTAATCCTGTTGGCAGCTGTGGGTGGGGCAACAGTGGGACTGTAGGCTGGAAAGGCCTTGCCTGTGAGCTGTTCGGGTTTCTTTTAGACTTGGCACTTGGTTGAACTTCCTTGGGAGAACTTGGGCAAGAGTGCAGGGGTCTTTGAGTGTTGACTGGGGCCTGAGACTGGGCCACCGAGCCAGGCGGAGCTACCAGTGTTTGGGCGTGGGCTGTGTGGAGCCATTGTGGGAGAACGGCCCTGGCAAGCTCCACCTTCAGGGTCACAGAACAAACATCCGGTGGGAGCGAGTAATCTAGTGATTGAGCAGCCTAAAGGCGGGGACTGAGACGCCTTTAGCCTTAGCCCTCAGGGGCATAGGGTGAGACCGGTTTTGGCACACTGGATAAGTGGAGAGCCATTTAAGGAGTGATTCCAGCCACAAGTGCTTTCCTGGGAAAGCTTCTGCTTAGCCCAAGTTAGCAATTTAAATTGCCTTCTAAGCAGGCTAAGGAGGATTTAAGCTCTCCACCCTGCGGGGTTTGAGAAATCATTAGAGACACAGGGTCACTCCTTACAAAGATTCAGTAACAACAGAGTGATTCTGCCAGGGTCTGATCTGGGAGAGACAGCTCCCCAACTCTGAGGACCGTCATAGGCAACAGTGAAAAATAATCATGAGGCAGAATCAACAGAAAAACTCTGGCAATATGAATAATCAGAGTAGATCAACTCCCCCAAAGATCGACAAGGTAGATACACACAAGATCCCTTGCATAAGCAAATGGCTGAGATGTCAGAAGTTGAATTCAGAGTCTGGATAGCAAATAAGATCAGTGCAGTGGAGGAAAAGATGGAATTAGAATTTCAAGCAGTAATCCTAAAGATGTCTCAAGAACTGAATGAATTCAAAGACAAAATGACCAAAGATTTTGACAAATTGAGACAGAAGTTGTAGCCCTCAGAGATCTGAGAAATACAGTAGAATCCCTCAGTAACAGAATGGAGCAAGCAGAATAAAGGATTTCTGACATGGGAGACAAAGCTTTGGAATCCTCCCAAACTTCCAAAGAGGTAGAGAAATGGAAGGCAAAGGCTTGGCACCTGTGGCTCAATGGGCTAAGGTGCCAGCCACGTACACCTGAGCTGGTGGGTTCGAATTCAGCCTGGGCCTGCCAAACAACAACGATGGCTGCAACCAAAAAATGGCCAGGCATTGTGGTGGGCACCTGTAGTCCCAGCTACTTGGGAGGCAGAGGCAGGAGACTCGCTTGAGCCCAGGCATTGAAGGTTGCTGTGAGCTTTAATGCCATGGCACTCTCTCCAGGGTGATAGCTTGAGGCTCTGTCTCAAAAAAAAAAAAAAAAAAAAAAAAAAAAAAAGAAATGGAAGGCAAAAACGGATCATTCTCTCAGACAGCTCTGGGATAACCCAAAGAAAACCAATATTTGCCTTATAGGGATACATGAAAACGATGAAGGGGCATCGCAGGGCACAGAATCTCTTCTTAATGAGATTATGAAAGAGAACTTTCCAGACATGCCAAGAGATCCTGAAATTCAGATAGCAGACAGTTTCAGGACCCCAGCACGACCCAACCCAAATAAGACATCCTCCAGGTACATCATAATGAAGTTCACGAAAGTTAATATGAAAGAGGAAATTCTGAAAGCAGCCAGATGTAAGAAATCCATTACCTACAAGG
>CAUYRH010045112.1:0-20615 GCA_963574655.1 Perodicticus potto
AATAAAGGTGAGAAATGAGAGCAAGAAGTTCTTAGAATAATGAAACCTGGTTTTCACCTTCCATTAAACCTTGTTTTAAAGGATTTATAAAAAAACAAAGATAACAGATTGTAATCTTTTTTTTTTTTTTTTTTTTGTGACAGAGCCTCAAGCTGTCACCCTGGGTAGAGTGCTGTAGCATCACTGCTCACAGCAACCTCCAATTCCTGGGCTCAAGCGAGTCTCCTGTCTCCGCCTCCCAAGTAGCTGGGACTACAGGCGCCCGCCACAACGCCCGGCCATTTTTTGGTTGCAGCCGTCATTGTTGTTTGGCGGGCCTGGGCTGGATTCAAACCCGCCAGCTCAGGTGTACGGGGCTGGTGCCTTAGCCCACTGAACCACAGGCGCCAAGCCAACAGATTGTAATCTTAATCACAAAACTATAACTTCACAATAAACTACCTAGAAAGAGTGGAGTCACTACATAACCCTAAAAGCCTAGTTAAATTCACAACTTGCACATTCTTTCCATAGAACTAATTATAATACCTACACTTTATTGGGAACTTACCATGTAATAACCCCGTTGTCACATTTAGTCACCCTCGAACAAGCCCAGGAGGTAAATACAACAACCATTCCTCAATTTTTTTTTTCCTTTTTTTTTTTTTTTTGAGACAGAGCCTCAAGCTGTCACCCTGGATAGAGTGCCGTGGCATCACAGCTCACAGCAACCTCCAATTCCTGGGCTCAAGCGAGTCTCCTGCCTCCACCTCCCAAGCAGCTGGGACCACAGGCACCCGCCACAACACCCGGCCATTTTTTTGGTTGCAGCCGTCATTGTTGTTTGGCGGGCCCGGGCTGGATTCAAACCCGCCAGCTCAGGTGTACGTGGCTGGCGCCTTAAACCGTTGAGCCACAGGCGCGGAGCCCATTCCTCAATTTAATGAGGACACCAGCATTCTTGGAAATTTAAGAAAGCTGCCTAAAACTTAGTAAAGAGGAGATGATCCCAAGCAGCCTTGATTAAAAGAATCCTCATTCTATCGTCTCATAACACAAGTGACAGCCATCTGCCAATAATATACTACACATACTGATTGCACAGAACAATGCCCAGCACGGTGTAAATCACTTTCAATGTTATTTCATTTAGTCTAACTTACACCACCTTACAAGATAGATGCTATTATTTCTATTTTAAAAAACATGAAACTGAAATTTATGTTCATTTCAAAAATAATTTTACCCGTACCGCAACAGCCAACAGGACAGACACCAGATTGGAAACAAGGGAGCTCTCTCTCTCCCCAAGACATATGCTCTTAATCTCTAAGCTACAGTGTTTATTGGACACTTTAGCTAAACTGAGACAATTTTTACAGTCACATTCATGCAGTAAATTAGGAGAGAGGACAAGTTATTACATTCACTATGAGAAGTTTCTGCATCAGTAAGAACTGGGAAATTAAAGGTTAGAAATGAGAGCAATAGAAAAATCTGATTCTTTATATTTAAATAAATTCATCACATAAATTAATTATATATAACATAAGGTATATACTTTTACTATCAACATAAAGCAAATCTTTTCTTTAAATGCCATTTTCTCAAATGTTTTAAGTTTATAATTTTCATTTCTGCTATTAAAAGGAATGATATTTTTGTTTTTTTATAGAATGGGAGTCTCACTATATTGCTCAGGCTGGAGTGCAGTGGCTCATCATAGGCATGATCGTAATGCACTGTGGCCTCGAACTCCTGTACTCAAGCAATACTACTGTCTCAGCCTCCTGGGTAGCTGGAATTACAGGCACTCATCACCTTGCCCAGCCTGTAAATGGTATTTTTAAAAAGTGTGTAGCTCTGCACCTACAGCTCAGTGCTGTAGCTCAGTGAGTAGGGCGCCAGCCACATACACCAAGGCTGGCGGGTTCAAGCCAGGTCCACGCCTGCTAAACAACAATGACAACTGCATCCAAAAAACAGCTGGTGTTGTGGTGGGCACCTGTGTCACAGCTACTTGGGAGGCTGACGCAAGAGAATTGCTTAAGCCCCAGAGTTTGAGGTTGCTGTAAGCAATGTAAGAATCAGACGCCATGGCACTCTACCCAGGGCGACATAGTGAAACTCTGTCTCAAAAAAAAAAAGAGTGGGCCCAAAACAATGGCTTATACCTGTAATCCTAGCCCTCTGGTTGGTGAAGGCAGGATAATCTGTTTGAGACCAGGAGTTCAAGAACAACCTGGGCAACACAGCAAAATCCTTTATCTATAAAAAATAGAAAACTTAGCTGGGTTTTGTAGGTCACATGTGTAGTCTCAGCTACTTAGAAAGCTGAGGCAGGAGGATCGCTTGAGCCCAGGAATTGGAGGATGAGCTATGATGATACCAGTGAACTTTAATGTGGGTAAAAAAAGGAAAAGGGATGTGTGATTTTTCTTTTTTGTTGTTGTTTTTTTGTTTTTAGCAGACCGGGGTTGGTTTCAAACCCACCACCCCTGGTGCATGTGGCCAGCGCCCTACCTACTGAGCAACTGGCACCTCCACGATGTGTGATTTTTCAATGAAATTTATTAAATTGTTGTCAACGACTATGCTCTCCTAAGCAATTATAGTCTAGAAGACAAAGATTATCAAGTTAGCAAACCAAGTTAAGTCACACTGCCAAAAATATACCTAAAAACAAGAAAATACTGGCTTAAGTAAGAAAAATCCAAGCCAGGGATGTTGGCTCACATCTGTAATCCTAGCACTTTTGGGGAGGCCTAGGTGGGAGAATTGCTTGGGGTCAGGAGTTTGAGATTAGACTGAGTGACAGCAAGACCCCACCTCCACAAAAAATAGAAAAATTAGCCAGGTGTGGTGCTGTACGCTTGTAGTCCAGCCACTCAGGAATCTGAGGCATGAGGATCACTTGAGCCCAGGGGTTTGAGGTCGCAATAGCTGAGACAACAGAGTGAGATCCTGTTTCAAAAAGGAAAGAGAAAAGCGTATATAAAGTGTCTGACCCCTGTTCCAAGATATACTGTAATCTGACTTATTTTAGTAGTATAAAGCTATACGTAAATGCAGGGATGGCCTTTCTTTTTTTTTTTTTTTGAAACAGAGCCTCACTACATAGTCCTCAGTAGAGTACTATGGCGTCACAGCTCACAGCAACCTCAAACTCTCAGGCTTAAGCGATTCTCCTGCCTCAGCCTCCTAAGTAACTGGGACTACAGGCGCCTGCCACAACGCCTGGCTTATTCTTTGTTGTTGTTCCAGTTTTCACTGTTGTTTTAGCTGACCCAGGCCGGGCTCAAACCGCCAGCCTTGGTGCATGTGGCTGGCACCATAACCACTGTGCTACAGGTGCCACGCTGGTATCTTTTCTGTAAGAGTTTCTCCTCTACAGGTCAATAATCACAACCCAGAGAAGCAGCTCCTTCTACCACCTTCCTACCAACACTAATGTTAAGCTGGAAAGACCAGACATAGAGTCAAGTTAAATTTTATATGTGTCTTTAATTGACTGTATCCTAAAGCTGAGTACACGTGGTTGTTCATGGTTAGATATTACCCTTGCCTTAGATAACCCCATTAGGGCAAATAACTATGCAAAAGGTAAGAGCAAGCATATATTAACTTTTGTAATAGTTTTACAAATAATACCCAATATACTAAAAACTATAATTCCAGGGTGGCGCCTGTGGCTCAAAGAAGTAGGGTGCCGGCCCCAGCCAAAAACTGCAAAAAAAAACCAAAAAAACTATAATTCCAGATTTCCAAAGTAAATTTTTAAATTGTACAAATCTTTTCATGAATCAAAAGCTAAGTTCAAATTTTTCTTAGGAGTTCAAAAAAGTAAACACTTCAAGCAATTCAGATTGAGTATCTCTAAACTGAAAAATCCAAAAATTTTAGAATACACATGACACCCAAAGGACATGCTCATTGGAGCACTGCAGATTTTCAGATTTGAGATGCTTAACTAGTACACATATAAACGCCAATATTCCAAAATCTGAAATGCTTCTGTTCCCAAGCATTTTGGATAAGGGATACTTACCCTGCCTATATGCATTTGTGCAAATGCTTAACATCTCAGAAACAACAGACTTTTCTGACTGTGTAAAGATTTAAATTTAAAAATTACAAAGTTTGGCTTGGTACCTGTAGCTCAGCATCTAGGGTGGCCAGCCATATACACTGGAACTGACGGGTTTGAATCCAGCCCAGGCCTGTCAAACGACAGTAACAACTACAACCAAAAAACAGCCAGGCGTTATGAGGGTGCTGTAGTCCCAGCTACTTGGGAAGCTGAGCCAAAAGAATCATTTAAGCCCAAGAGTTTGAGGTTGCTGTGAGACCACAGCACTCTACAGAGGGCAACACAGTGAGACTGTCTCAAGAAAAAAAAAAACAAATGCTTTTCCCCTTTCTTGCCTCTTTTCCTATGTCCCTTGCTTCTATTCACCAGCCTAACATAATGACCATTAGTACAGTAAGATGAACGTGAAATTTGGTTTCTCTATTCTAACCTTAGTAGATCTGCTTTTTACTTTCTAGTTAAACTGTTTATATGTTTTCATAAACTTAATTTTTCTACCTCAAACCCAAATGCTATCTCCAATTTTAGAAAATTATTGGATTTCTAATAACACATTATTTCCCATAGAAAAGTAGAATGTTAGGATTTCCTATACTCTTAAGACACTAGAAATGTTAAAAGTTTTATACCAAAAGTTTTCTTTTAAAATTAAGTTAAACATATCAGTTAGTAGAGGTAACAAATATACTGTCTTATTTTGATGCAAATTAACTAAATGAAAATATATCAATCATCCTGGGAACAAAGGCCATTTATAGCTTATATTTTATTCAATGTTGATAAGGTTTAAAGAAGACCAAACTGAAAAGTAAGCAGTAGTGATATACTTTCTTTAATATTTTCCTTTATCTTTTATATTCACATTAAGTTACAAGCTAAAAGTGACGCTTGCACTTAGGCAATAAATATAAACTTTAAGGTAATTCTATTTGTATTATACACCTTACCAAAATCCTTACCTTCTACAATCTGTGATTGTTTAAAATCAAAAAAAGTTAAATGTAACTGTGGTTCCCATTGATTATCAAGGGTCATATTATACAGAAAAATAATACATATGTTTCATGAATGTAGAAATATCCTACAAGATTCACTACTTTTGTTCTGAGTCCTGTTTTTAAACAATTCATCAAGAATAAAAGTTTGCAACTCTTTTAAATTTGTCTATTAGTAAAAAATAAATATAGCATATTGATAGAGCCATATTTCACAGAGTAATATGCCTGTAAGCATTTTTCGCAAGTATAAACGCTCATTTTTTTTGTTTGTTTGTTTTGAGACAGAGTCTCACTATGTCGCCCTCAGCAGAGTGCTGTGGCATCACAGCTCACAACAACCTCAAACTCTTGGGCTTAAGCGATTTTCTTGCCTCAGCTTCCCAAGTAGCTGGGACTCAGGCGCACACCACAAGACTTGGCTATTTTTTTGTTGCAATTGTTGCTGTTTTTAGCAGGCCTAGGCCAGGGTCGAACCTGCCAGCCTCAGTGTATGGGGCCGGCGCCCTAATCACTGAGCAAGAGACGCTGAACCTATAAACGCTATTTCCAAAAATTAAAACTTAAAAAAAAATTTTAAACTAGAGTTCATCCTAAACTCATTTTCCAGTTATTCAGCCAAAATATCTTGGTGTCCTCTTTGACCCTTTCTCCTCCCTCTATATTCAATCTGCCAGGAGCTCCTGTTATAGTCCTATCTTCAAAAAACAATCTATCATCTGACCACTCCTCACTTTACTCACTGGTGCCACCATCATCTTGCCATAATTCTTTAACAAAATAGCTTCCAAACTAGTTGCCTTCTGTCCTTAACTCATGTACAGCCTGTTTTTAACGGAGCATTCAGTGACCCTTTAAAAATCTAATGAAACTCCGCTGCTCTGTAATGACACTGTATTACTCCTCCTTCGATAACTATTTGCTCCAAAGTCTTCTCAATAAAGCCTAATCTGACCATCATATATAACAGCACAACCTGCCCCAGCCCCTACGTTCTCTATCATCCTTAAACCAGCTCTATTCTTTTCTTATTTCCATACCTCTAACCATCTAACAAAATAGAAATTCATTTATTTATGTTTATTCTGATTTGTTTGCCCTCTTAGCTTAAAATGTAAGATTCAGAACCCAGAATTTCTACCTGTTTTGTTCACTGATACATCCTAAATGGCAGGAACAGAATCCAGCATGTAATAAGTGTTTCATAAACGGCACATGACTGTGTGTGTGTGTGTGTGTGCACGCGCACATGACTTTTTTAAATGTCCAACTCCTTAGTGGCCATTTGCCACAACATAAAATATCTGAAGTTAAATACTAAGCACTTGAGGTTATCACACAGTTAATATTACCATTCTAAAACTGAAAAGTCCACTTCTAGGGCCCAAGAGAACTAAAAATACATGTTCACACAAAAACATGTATACGAATGTTCACAGCACCATTACCTCAGTAGGCAAAGAGTAGAAATAACCCATATGCTCACCAAGTAACAAAATGGATTAGCAAACTGTGGTAAATCAAAGAAATGGAATATTATTCAGCAATAAAAAAAAATGAAGTATTGACACAAGCTGCAAAGTAAACATACCTTAAAAACATTCTAAAAATGTTTTCTATTTTTTTTTCAGACAGAGTCTCACTTTGTCATCTCGGTAGAGTGCTGTAGTGTCACAGCTCACAGCAACCTCAAACTCTTAAGCTCAAACAATCCTCTTGCCTCAGCCTCCCCAGCAGCTGGGACTACAGGCACCTGCCACAACGCCTGGCTTTATTTAGAGACCAGGTCTTGCTCTTGCTCAGGCTGGTCTCAAACTCCTGAGCTCAGACAATCTATCCTCTTCGGCCTCCCAGAATGCTAGGATTACAGGCATGAACCACCATGCCCACCCATGAAAAATGTTTTCTGACACAAAAGCCACATATTATATGATTCCACTGATAGGAAATGCCAGAAGAGGCAAACCCTTCCAGATATTAATAGAATGCAGATTAGTGATTGCCAGTGGAGGGACAAAAGGCAAGAACACAGAGTGACTACTAAGAAGTAAGGGGCTTAGGCTCCGCGCCTGTGGCTCAACGGGCTAAGGCGTCAGCCACGTACACCTGAGCTGGCGGGTTCAAATCCAGGCCTGCCAAACAACAATGACGGCTGCAACCAAAAAATGGCCGGGCACTGTGGCGGGCGCCTGTAGTCCCAGCTACTTGGGAACGGACACAGGAGACTCGCTTGAGCCCAGGAATTGGAGGTTGCTGTGAGCTATGATGCCATGGCACTCTATCCAGGGTGACAGCTTGAGGCTCTGTCTCAAAAAAAAAGTAAGGGCTTCTTTGGGGGAATTAGAAAGTTCTCATAGACAACCAGGCACAGTGGGGCAGTCCCACTATGCTGCTGTAGATGCTGCTGTGGGGGGACTGCTTGAGCCAGGAGTTTGAGGCCAGCCCGGAGAATGTATCAAGATCCTGTCTCTTAAAAAAAAATTGGGCGGCATCTGTGGCTCAAAGGAGTGGGGTGCCAGTCCCATATACCGGAGGTGGAGGGCAAAAACTGCAAAAAAAAAAAATTACAGTGGCTGAGGCCTGTAATCCTAGCTCTGGGAGGCTGAGGTGGATAGACTGCTTGAGGGAGAACTTGTCTCTACTAAAAACAGAAGAAACTGGCCGGGCGTCCTGGTAGGCTCCTGTAGGCCCAATTACTGGAGAGGCTGAGACAAAAATGATCTCTTGACTCCCAAGAGTTTGAGGTTGCTGTGAGCTATGATGACACCACGTGGTACTCTACCCAGTGACCAAGTGAGACTGTCTCAAAAAAAAAAAAAATTTTAATTAAATTTTAAAAATCTGAAAAAGGCAGTAGTAATGGATGGATAACCTTGTAAAATACTAAAATATAATAAATTTCAACACTAACATTTTTGTAAAAGGCTGAATTTTACGGTATGTTTATTATAGCTCATGTTTTAAAATTCAAAACCAAACCAAAACAACTAACAGGACTGCTCAGCTCAGAGTTCACTGCTCACTAATACGGGAAAGCTAAAGGTTGGAAATGCCTTCTTGGTGGTACTCAGTTACAAGAATCCCATCAACCAACTCATCACAGCTGAAGATTTGTTTTTAAAGGGCAGTAGGTGTTGTGGGACATCTGTAAGTAGCAGCAAGCAGAACTTTTCTCTCACACCCAATCCATTTAAATCCCATCACTCCACCTTCAGCTATATCCCAAATATTACTATTTTCCTAGCTGGCCCAGCACCACCTCTCCCCAGAACTAGCTGGACAGCTTCGTGGCTGACCTCCCACTTCCACTCTTGCTCACAGCCTATTCCTAACAGCAGTCCATGGTTTTGTGAAAATGAGTATCACAGACTACTTCACTTAGGACCCTTACAAGACTTTCTGACACATACAGATTTTACTCAAGTCCACACTATGTCCCAGAAGGCCTTACACATTGTACTTGCCCTTGTGATCCCCTCTAGCCTTCCTTCCTACACTCCTGCCTGGTGGCCTTTCTCCACACTCCAACACGCTAAAATAAGCACTTCAGGGACTTTGCACTTGTCTTTTCGGCAGGGAATGCTCTTCCCCCAGGAAGCGAATGGCACCCTCTATCACTTGTTTCATACCACATTTATAAATACTATCTCCTCAAACAGGCCCTCCATTATTTATCCGTTGTTACTCTAACCCTGTGATTTTCAACCAGTGTGAAATGAGAAGATCTTAGGTGTGCCACAAACACTTTTTAAGGATCATTAATTAAATTATCTTTGAAAGAAGTTCAAACCACAGAATGTGTGTGTGTGTGTGTGTGTGTGTGTGTGTGTGTGTGTGTATGTTTTTTCTTTGACACAGAGTATCACGATGTCACCCTTGGTAGAGTGCTGTGGCATCACAGCTCACAGCAACCTCAAACTCTTGGACTTACGCGATTCTCTTGCCTCAGCCTCCCACATTGCTGGGACTACAGGCGCCCATCAGCGCCCACCACAACGCCTGGCTATTTTTTTGTTGTAGTTGTTTGGCAGGCCCAGGCTGGATTCGAACCCTCCAACTCCAGTGTATGTGGTTGGTGCCTTAGCTGCTGAACTACAGGGGCCATGCCAGGAAGTATAGTCTTTTTTTTACTCTTTTTTGGATCAATATAATTTAAGTGTGTGCGAAAATTTAACTATAGGTACAAGAGTGCCACAAGATAAAAAAGGTTGAAAAACACTGCTCTGCCCTCTTATTCTGTTTCTGCTTTATCTTTCTTCATAGTATTCGTTTTTTTCTTAGTGTCTGTCTACCCTAGCAGAAAGTAAACTCCATGAAGTTAAGAACTTTTGTCTGTTCACGGCTATATCCTCAAAACCCAGAACCACACCTGGTACAAAGGCATACAATCTGTGTAATGACTGAAGTTACTGGCTGAATTGACAAAAACACATTCTTCAGTCAAGTAGGTGCTCACCTAGTATAGTTGTTAAAATTACAATAAGCAAAGATTTAGCAATTTGGACAGAAAACAAGTTAGTATTTTACAAAATTATATGTTAATCAAAAAGACCACAAGTTTATAATGCAAAATACATTTGTCATATTATGGATCTTAAATCCTTTCAAATATCATAGCTAATTATCAATGATAAGGTTAACATTTACACTGGATTAATCAAGCCTCTGACGTCATCCTACATGTCGTCTTGATCTTACCTCTTAATTAATAAGTCCACTTGGAGGGCGACCTCCTATATATTCCTTTATACTCAACATTCTATCCATCTTTACCCCAATGACAACATGCTTCAAATGACAATAACATCCATCTAATTTCATAAGATAGAAAATCTCCCTCCTCCTCCCATCTCAGGATGAGTTAGTAGGTCTTGAATTCTACTTACTAAATGTCTCAGATATAGCCCCTCTGCCCTGCTGTCACTGCGTTAATTCAGGTCCTTATTCCTTTCTCATCTGGACTCACCAAACCTTCCATGCAGATCTCTTTTAATGTATTTGCTATAGGGCGGCACCTGTGGCTCAAACGAGTGGGGCGCCAGCCCCATATGCCGGAGGTGGCAGGTTCAAACCCAGCCCTGGCCAAAAGCCACAAAAGAAAAAAAAAAAAGAAGTATTCACTATAATGCTACCAAAGTGATCTCTCTACAATGCAAATCTAGCATCTTTGTCTCTAATTATAAACATGCAGTGTTTCCACATAGCTTTGAAGAAAATTTTCAGCTCCCTTACTCAGCTCCATCTCACATCACTGCCTTTCTACTACTATTACAAACATCTCATACTTCAATTCAATCACAGCAAACTACACGTAGTTTCCAGATACATCACCTTGTTTTGTTCTTTATTTTTCAGTACATTATTCTCTCTCTGTCTGAAACCCTGTTCTCCCTTTTTTTGACTAGCAAAAGCTTTAACACTCAGTGTAGGTATCAACTCCACCAGAAAACTTTCCACAGCTCTCTGATTTAGACATCTTCTTCTGTCCTCCCATAACACTTACTACAACTACTATATGCTGGAAAAAATACTATTATTAATTCAATATCCTGTAAGTTTTGCTTTGTTTTTCTATGACTTCTACTAAATTGTGAGCTCATTCAGAGTGGGCCAGGTACCTTATCTGCCTTCATTCCGTGCTGTTAAATGAATGACTTATGAAAGAAGGGTGAGACAAAAGGGAGAGAAGAGATGGAGAGAAGAGAATAAAGCAGAAGGAAGTGGGGGGAGAGTGAGAAAGTGAAAGAGCAAGAACACTCTTAATGAGAATGTTAAGAAAGGACATTAAAAAAAAAAAAAAGACAAGACATTTATGGCTCGGCGCCTGTAGCTCAGCGGCTAGGGCACCAGCCACATACACCGGGTCTGGTGGGTTCAAACTGGGCCTGGCCCTGCCAAACAACGACCACTACAACAAGAAAATACCCGGGCGTGTGGCAGGCACCTGTAGTCTCAGCTACTTGGAAGGCTGACACAAGAGAATCACTTAAGTCCAAGATTGAGGTTGCTGTGAGCTGTGAAGCCATGGCACTCTACCAAGTGTGACATAGTGAGAACTGTCTTTAAAAAAAAGAAAGAAAGAAAGAAAGAAAGGGCATTTATAATCAATCCATTGTTTTTATGTGTCTAGGCCAGTTATTTTTGAAGAAAGAATGGTACATCTAAAAAAGCTCATCTACCTAGATTCTAAGTCAAGCATCTAAATCACTCATCTCCTAAAAAGTGTGATGTGTCAGGCGGTGCCCGTGGCTCAGGTTGGTGGGTTCAAATCCGGCCCGGGCCAGCTAAACAGCAATGACAACTGCAACAAAAAAATAGCTGGGCATTGTGGCAGACACCTGTAGTCCCAGCTGCTTGGGAGGCTGAGGCAAGAGAATCGTTTAAGCCTAAGAGTTTGAGGTTGCTGTGAGCTGCGACCCAGGGTGACATAGTGAGACTCTGTTCCCACCTCCAAAAAAAAGTCTGTATGTCTAAGCCATCTTCCTGCCCTTTCAAAAATTTACTGCAGTGTAGTGAACAGCATGCATGAACAGAAGCAGAAAAAAAGTTTTAGTTTAAAAAAAAAGTAGGAAATTAATCTCATATAATAAATAAAAATTAAGTCTTGGAATTATTTACAAACTTTAATAACCTATCATTTCCTGATAATGTGCTATCACTGAGGTCTAACAAAAGTATGAAAAATAAACCTGTCGGGCAGCGCCTGTGGCTCAAAGGAGTAAGACGCTGGCCCCATATGCCAGAGGTGGCGGGTTCAAACCCAGCCCCGGCCAAAAACTGCAAAAAATAAATAAATAAATAAAATAAACCTGTCACAAACCCAGTTTAACACCAACATCATGATCTACATTAAAGGACAAACTGCTTTTCTCATATTTCTCAAAAACACACTGTGTACGTGCCAGGCACGATGGCTCACACCTGTGATCCTAGCACTCTGGGAGGCTGAGATGGGTGGATTGCTTGAGCTCCAGAGTTCAAGACCAGCCTGAGCAAGAGTGAGACTCTATCTCCACTAAAAATAGAAAAACTAACTGGGCCTCAGCCTGCAGTCCTAGCTACCAGGGAGGCTAGGGTAAGAGGATTGCTTAAGCCTGAGAGTTTGAAGTTGCCATGAGCGATGACACAACAGCGCTCTACCAAGGGCCACAAAGTGACTGTCTCAAAAAAAAAAAAAAAAACACTGTGCAAAATAACACTACAATACAGAGTATACTAGTCAGTAACTGCGATTTATTTTTTAATTTTTCAAAGTAGTACTATAAGAAAATTGCTTAAACATAACATTTAAAATAACATAGGGGCCAGGCACAGTGGCTCATGTCTGTAATCTTAGCATTATGGAATGCCAAGGCAGGTGGACTGCTCTGAGCTCACAGGTTGGAGATCAGCCTCAGCAGGAGGGAGACCCCCTCTCCAAAAACAGGCGGGCATTGTGATGGGCGCCTGTAGTCCCAGCTATTTGGGAGGCTGAGGCGAGAGAATCACTTGCGCCCTAGAGTTTGAGGTTGCTGTGAGCTAAGACACCATAGCACTCTATCAAGGGTGACCAGGTGAGACATTTGTCTCAAAAATAAATAAACAGCAACAACCAGAAAGTACTACCTTTCTACTAAATACTCTTGCAGTTACCTCACTACTCTGTCACTTAACAAAATTTAAGAAATTTTTGTCAATAAGATAGATAATTCAAACCTAAAAACTTGTTTCAAAGTATAAGTAAGTTTAGTAAGATCCAATAGTGGCATAAGTCCTTCGACAGCTCAATTGTCATTATAAAATAGAAAGTGAGAACACATAAAAAAGAAAATTTAAGCCCAGTATAATCAACACTAAAAACATTATGAATTGCAAATTTTGCTAAAGCAAATACAAATCATGAACAGCTTCTCATCTTTTACCATGTAACAAATTAAGTTGTTAAGAAATAAGCTAAGTCTTTTAGTACTCAAGATTACTAGCTGATTCCCTAAGAGAAGATTTGCTGTACTTACAATAACAGGAAGTTCTTCTTGTGTAAAGTGAGAAATGTATTTTAATAACTTTTTCCTTTTAACAGTAAATAGTGCCTTTTTTAAAAGGCGGTAAGAATGGAAATGATGAGCACTTACAAAAGCAGTTCCAAAATAACAGCAAAAAACCTAATGCCTTCTATTTAGCCCAAAACTTTTAAACTGAAGTTTCCAATACACTTTCATTTTTCTAAGCAGACAAGCTTTTTTTAAAAAAAGGGAAATGAAAGAAAGAAAAAAAGAAAATTTAAATCTAAAGGACCTACAAATTACTACTACATTTCTTTTAAGCAAACACAGAGTACTTAAGATGTGACAAGTAGTACACTGGAAACGGTGACCAATTACAACATTTCTTCCAAACTAAACTCTGTATTTATTAAGCTCCCAAACTTATAATATTATTAAACTCAACACTTTTCTTTGGAAATTCTCATCCAACACCAAAGCAGATAGCTTACCTAATAAAATCACTTTTCACTCGCTCTTTTATTTATGAGTTTTAGCTACGATTTGTGACTTTAAAAAAGGACTCATTCCTGAAACATCATTGGTTATGTTTTCATTTACATGAAACTGATATAGCAACTCAGCAGATAATTTGCAAACCAACTAGATTAATAAAGAAAAATAAAACATACAACCCTAAGTCCCTGGAATATACAAGGAACTGCCATCTGTGAAGGGTATAAAGAGCTCCAAAATTCTCTTCCAAAGTCTTTCAACTAAGATTATTTTCGCAGCTAATCTAACGGTTTCTGCTAAAATTTCACAGTCCTGAGAGATTTTCTTTCATCAGTGTAACTGAGAGCACCACAATACGGTTCAGTTTCTAGATTCAGATTACTTGACCTGCTTTTTATTTTACCTTTAAAACACTACAATTCATGCAGTTATTGCTCGCATCCTCTGCAAACACAGACGATGTGCACCCAGGAGAGTGACCTGCACTGAGATGCCCTATTACCGACTCCAACACGCCAGCTGACCCCCTTCTCCGGGGAGGGGCTCGGTCCCCGAGCCACCGAACCACCTTCGTCGGCACAGCTCGGAGGCCCCGCGCAGCGCCCCGGTCCGGACCCGTGCCCCGAGCTGAATTCTGTAACCCCGGAGGTTCGCTCTCTGTACCTTACCTTCATGATGAGTCTAGGACCGATAGACCCTGGAAAACAGCGGCTTCACCTGCACCTGGAGAGGAAACAAAAGACACCCTGTCAACGCCACCACGGGCACCCCCTGCACCGGCGGAGGCGGAGGGACCCAACCCGTCAGCCGCCGACTCGGGGCTCCCTCCCGCCTCGCCATCCCCGCACACGCAGCCACCTACACGGCTCGGCGGCTTCCAGTCCCCATTGTCGGGACCAGACGGAGTTTCCCGTCTCCGACCATGACGCCATTTCTGTCAGAGAAGAAACTCACAGCAGCCCGGAGCGGGCGCTGGGCCGGCCGCCGGGCACGGGCCTCCCCTCCGCCGGGCCTCTGCCCACGGCCCGTCGCCGACCGGGCCCCGACGAGTGCCAGCGGGGTCAACATCTGCCGCCGCCCCCGGGACGACGAGGGCCGAGGGCCGGGGCCCATCCGCCAGGGCCCCCGACCGCGGCCCCCACGCCGCCGACTGCGCGGCCACCGGACCAGGGGGCGGCTCGGACACGGCCAAAGCCGGGGGGCGCGGGGGCTCCCGGGAGGCCGAGGCCCCGAATGCGGGCGCTGGCGAGCCCACCACTGCTGTCCTCCCCTGCTCGCCGGCCGTGCCCAGGGACCCGCGGAAGCCCCGAGAACCTCCCTACCTTCCTCAGAGGCGCGATCTGACCCTGGCACGTCCAGAATCCCCTGTCCTCCTCCCCCCCAAACCCAGCAGGCCCGGGGGAAGAGCCCGGGAAGAAGGGCGGTGGGTCCAGCGGCTGCTGAGGCTGAGGCTACGGCTCCTCCTCCTCCCGCGGCGGCGACTGGTACCTTTGTTTGGCGGCCGCTCTCCGGCTCCCTGGCTGGGGGGAGGGGGGACGACGAAAAATCCCTCCCGGACTGGAGGTCCAGGCCCCTAATCGCGCTGCCCTCCAGAGGACGGCGGCGATGGACCCTCTGCGGCTCCCTCCAGGTAGAGGCCCAAGCGGTGGCCGTGGCGGCGGCAAGCTTAAGCTCAGGAGTCTCCCTCGGCTCCGGCGCCCGAGCTCCTCACTCCGGACCCGACTGACGGGCAAACATCGCTTGCCCCCCACCCCAGGTCCCCCCCTTCTCTCTTTTCTCCCCTCCCCTAGATTCTTTTCTCCTCCCCTACCTCTTTCCCGGATGGCCTTTCAGACGACCTCGGATTGGTTCGGATTCTTTAGAACCCGCCCATACCCTGTTCCTATTGGTCCTCTGGATACAAACAACGACGCCATTTTCGCCCAGTTCTATGGAAACAGAAAGTTACGCCTCAAAGCTTCCCGGGAAATGGGGTCCAGCCTCTGGGGCCAATACGCGAACTCTCGCCAAGCAGAACTACAAGACCCACAATGCTCAGCGACTGCGTGAGACGGAATAGGGGAGGGTAAAGGGGCGGGGCAACAAAGCAGTGGGGAGGAGGCAACGACGCCTGCGCAGTGTGAGCGGGATGGCGCATTTTCTCGCACCGAGTAATGCGGCGTCGCTGGCTGCCGAGGAGGGCGGAGAGTTCTCGGGTGAAGTAGTGGGAGGGATTCATGTAGGCGTCAGGAGGAGCTCTAGTGTGAAGTATAAAGTAGGAAGCTGATGCTTGGGTACTGCTACTCCTGCGCTGGCGGCGTGAAAGTCGTGATATCATCGTCGAACCGTGAGCGGCGGTGGTGGCGGCTGGGGGGGACCCGGATGGGAAGGGGGCGGGGCCGAGAGGAAAGAAAGGCAGGAGGGTGAGGACCCGGATGCTGAACCGGCTTGTGTGTGACATTTCACGCTCAGGCTGCGGACGGGGAGCAGGAGAGCTGACCCGGTGCGGCGGAGCCCGAGTCCTCAGGGTTCCTCTCCCCGGGGCTCTGTGCTCGCCCAGTAACAAGCCGCTGTGGAGAATCGGCCTCGATTTTCCAAATTCCGTGCCGGTGTCCCTTGTTGCCTTGGGACCCCGTGGGGTGGCGGGATTCACGCTGCGCGTCAGCACCGCGCTTCCCGTTTGTGTGTCTGGACTCAGCAATTCTGAAAGCAGGCCTTTGCTTTCTTAAAAGAGCTTTCTTTGCATGTCATTTTTACATTTGACGTGTTTGTGCCTTAGTTTCGTCCTTTACCGCGTCGGAAGGTACTTTTCTTGTTTTGAACGCCCACCAGGTGAATCAACTCTGCCCTCCTAGACCTTAAGCCTGGTGAGACGGGTTAAACAACACAAATACCCGGGTGGATGTGAAATTGCAACAGTGACAGGATTGCAACACGTGGTGATAGGGGATTGGGAAATAAGAAACTTGACTGGGGGGCCGAGGCAGGTGGGTTGCTCAGGCGTTCGAGACCAGCCTAAGCAATAGCGAGACCCAGACTTTACCAAAAATAGAAAAATTAACCAGATGAGGTGTCAGGCTCCCGTAAGCCCCAGCTACTGGGGAGGCTGAGGCAGGAGGATCTTTTGAGCCTCAGAGTTTGAGGTGCCTGTGAGCTATGATGCCAAGCACTCAAAGTGACAACTGTCTTCAAAAAAAGAAGGAACAGTAAAGATTTGTCTTAATGAGATGTAAGGGGAGACTTTCCCCAACAAGTGAGGTTGGAGCAAAGCACTAAAGGGCTAACAGAAAAGGACTTTTCCAGATGAAAAGAAAAAAACTTTGTGTCAGGAAGGAGCTTTCCCTGTAGGAAGAACTGAGGCTGGAGACTGAGGGTGGCTGCCAAACCTTACAGCATTTGTTAAGGAGTTCTTGTTCTATCTTCTAAAGGTTCTCTATGGGAAGAGAGAACAAATGTAAATTTGCAGTCATTAGTGGGAGAGTAAAGGACTACGGATTAAAGGGGCCAGTGCTGGGAGCCCGACCAACCAGGAAGCTGCTATGGTAGTAGTTAATCCATACGTGTGGGAAAAAAAGTTTGTATTAATATTTATTGATCCATTTTTAGAACAAACTTCTAGTAGTTTTTCAGTTTTGAGAGTGAGTAGTTTTAGACTGTCACAGAGGCATTCTATATCATACGTCATAAGTTAGTACAAGTACAGTTCACGTAACACACGAATGTGCCTCCTTTACCTTTTTAAGTCTACTGCATGGTAACTGAAGTTTCCAGCTCTGATAAACTGAGGGTCCTTTGAATAAAAGAGGAAAAAGAGGCAAGTTAAGAGGATGTGCCACAGTGTGTAGCATCCCCAAGAAGAAACAGGACAATTTGGTTGTCGATTCCTGAAAAATTGGGGTTCCTCTGTTTTTCTGCTGCTGAGAATACATAAATGTATATATTAAACGTCCTCTGGGAAAGAAATATTAATTGACCTATTTGAAATTTTTTTCTTTTTTTTTTTTTTTTTTGAGACAGACTCTCACTTTGTCACCCCTGGTAGAGTGCTGTGACGTCATAGCTCACAGCAACCTCAAATTCTTGGGCTCAAGTGATTTCTTGTCCCTCAGCCCCCGCCTCCCCAGCCTACAGGCGCCAGGCCAGCTCAATCTGGTCTCAAACTCGTGAGCTCAGGCAGTACACCTGCCTTAGCCTCCCAGAGTGCTGGGATTACAGCTGTGAGCCACTTCCACGGGCCTTTTTAATTAAATATTCTTAAACTTTTTAACTTTTCCACATGCTGTGGATCTTAAACTTATATGAGGGAGTAACACAAAGAATAACTTTTTTCTTTTTTTATTGTTTGGGATTCGTAGAGGGTACAAAGAATTAGGGTTATATTGATTGCATTCATTAGATAAAGTCGTCCTTTTATAATTGCAGTGCGCCCCTAGGAGGTGTGCCATACACCCCATCTAAGAATAATTTTTTAAGTTGAGAGATAACAGTGGCCATAAAGCTCTAAGAATTGGAACAAATGTTAGCTCTGATTTCTGTGTAAGAGTTCACCTGTTAGTGATCCAGACACAAAAAGACTTCGGAGAATGGGTTTCATTGATTTTTAGATTAAGTCAGATGTGTTTTGAGACTATTAAAAATGATATAAAAATGATCTTTGCTCTCAAACTGGTTATGAGATGTCTACTGATTATTTAAATAGAGAATTATGTAAGGAGTTTTTATAAAATTATTATTTCAAAATATTAAAGAAGTACAAACATTTTTCATACAAGGCTTGAGTCAGGACTGTAAATAAGACCATCACCCAGATAAGTGTTCCTTGTACCCATTAGGTGAGTTTTTGCCCCTTCCTTCTTCCTCTACCCCCACCCCCAGGTGAATTCGAATGACTTTTACTTCCCTTCCAGTTTATTAGAGAGTATACGTGGAGGTTGTCAAGTGTTTTTTTAATGCTACCTTTAGTGATGTTCAGTAATTTTTTACCTAAGCCATTCTCCGTACTTTGTAACCTTGTTTCTTTACTACCTGTGAATGAGATAACCTATATCAGAGATCAAACAGTACAGATAATAGGTTACTAAGTTAGATTTTTATGATTTCTAGGTATTTATGAGCTTTTTTCTCTTGTAACATGTTTAATATTGATTGCTAGTCAAAGTAGATGTAGAAGTTTCCCATGTGGAATGTTTCCTTTTAAATTCATTTTGCTAAAATGATATCCTTTGGTGGAATACTGATTTTTTTGTTTGTTTGTTTCACGTAGATAATCTTCTAAAACAAACTACAAAAAATATACTTTTCAATCCTAAAGAGCAACCTGAACTGTACACCAAATTCATGCTTTAATTTCCAGTCATAGAAAGAGAAAATTTCCATTCATAATCTGTCTTCAATAAGGAGTTAACATGGTGAAATTTATGCCTTAGCCTGTTACTACACAAGCATGAATATTTGCTTGGTGTTAAACAGCAAGGATAGTCTGTAGCTGGGGATTTTAATCTGGGGTACATGTAAAGGATTCAGAAGCTGTATATCCCAGAGAAGTTACATGAAGGCATTTGTGGGTGAATTGGAATGCCAGTGCTAATAATTAGATGGGGGGGGGAGGTGTTTATAAGGGATACAAGTGTAATTTTGTTACAGCATAGGTTGTAGGGCCTTCTGAGGTACCCATCACCCAAATCATATACATTGTACCGAAGAAATCTCTAATAATATACCCGCTTCCCCTTCCAACTCTTTTACCTATCATCCCATACCCTACATCCATGTACACACTTTAGCCCCCCCCCCCCGTGCTATTTGTCTTTCTTTATCTGACTTGTTTCATTAAGATAATGGCCTCCAGTTCTATCCATTTGCTGCAGAAGACATGATTTCATTCTTTTTTTCTGGATGGATAGCATTCTATTGTGTGTATATAGCACAGTTGCTCTAATCATCAGTTGATGGGCACTCAGGTTGATTCCATATCTTTGCTCTTGTGAATAGTGCACATATACATGCAAGATGTTAGAAATTATTTTACTTTGGTAGCACTTTGTAAGTATTTACTCAAGACCTTCATACATGCTTAACTGCATATGTATCAACCAATATATTCATTTGCTGAAATACAGTAGAACCTCTATAAGTTGACCACCCAAGAGAATGTAATAAACTGGTCAACGTAAGGAACTAGGCTTACTGTACTAATACCTACATGCAATGCATTTCGTATCTATGAACTAATTACATCAACTTAAGAAGGTGGTCATTGTAGGGAGGTCGTCAGCTGTGGAGGTTCTAGTATATGCAAAAAGTCTTGTATTTTGTGATTTAAACATCAGATTCTACTCTCCTATCTTGCATTTTTTAATTTAATGCCAGCAGAGAATAACAATACTAGAATTGCACTATCCCTGAGAGTGTAAATAATGAGTTACCGTCTTAGGTGACTGGGCTATAAAAGATGAGCTTTAGTCTCGGCACCCATAGTTCAGTGGTTAGTGCACCAGCCACGTACACGAGGAATGGCAGGTTCAAACCCGGCCCAGGCCAGCTAAGCAACAATGACAACTGCAGTAAAAAAATAGCCGGGCATTGTGGCAGGCACCTGTAGTCCTGGCTACTTGGGAGGCTGAGGCAAGAGAATCTCTTAAGACCAAGAGTTTGAGGTTGCTGTGAGCTTAGACTCTACAGCACTCTACTGTGGGTGACATAGTGAGACTCTATCTCAAAATAAAAAAAAAAAATGGATATTCCTAGTAGCACACCCAGATGGAGTTAACCAGAAAAAAGACCTCTGAGCAGGCTGAGTGCTTGTGGCTCAACGTGCTAAGGTGCCAGCCACGTAAACTGAGCTGGCGGGTTCGAATCCAGCCTGGGCCTGCCAAACAACAATGACGGCTGCAACCAAAAAATGGCCGGGCGTTGTGGCAGGCGCCTGTTGTCCCAGCTACTTGGGAGGCGGAGGCAGGAGACTCTCTTGAGCCCAGGAATTGGAGGTTGCTGTAAGCTGTGACATCACGGCACTCCACCCAGAGTGACAGCTTGAGGCTCTGTCTCAGAAAAAAAGACCTCTGAGCAATCACAGTAATAAAAAGTCTATGG
>CAUYRH010045115.1:0-12002 GCA_963574655.1 Perodicticus potto
GTAGAGGGAAAACTAAACCTTTAGGCAAGAGGACCCAGGAGAGGAGCAAACTCTCCTGCTCCCTCTCTGAGGTTTAGCCGAGATCTGCTCGGGAGGAGAATAGACAGCTCTTCCTGTTGCCTCTCCGATATCTGCTTCTGAATTCTTCTCAATTCGCCATCCAGCCAAGTTCTGCTTCTGAGGGGAACAGACAGCTCTTCCTGTTCCCTCTCCGATGTCTGCATCTGAGATGTTCTCTTTTCGAAGTCCTGCTGAGGTCTGACCCTGAGCTCTCTGCTCCGTGGGTTTATTTGGAATTTTTTAGGGGTGGGTCTTCATCAGTTATCCAATGAAGACCCGGGCCCTGGAGACTGACAGGTTATTGACCAGTCAGATGTGCACGAGGAGCAGACAGCAAGGCGCCAGTATTTTCCGTGCAGGTGGTTGGTTCTTTTTCAAGCCGGTTTCTCCATCCGTCACAGCATTAGCACCGCTAGGGCCAAGGCGGCGGTTGTAGAGCTGTCTTGTCCTGCATCAATATGAGTGCAGTCTCAAATTGAGCTGTATGTTTTAAGTCACATCATATTATTTGATAAATGACCAATAGACAATAAAAATGTCAAGAAAATATGACACACAGTTTAAAACTTATCAGAAATTCAAACAGTATCACAATAAGTAAAATAGAGGTATAAACAAAAGACCGATAATGGAAAGAAATATTTTGCATATTACTGATGAGTGTATAAAATAATTATAACATTGATTTAAAAATTTAGCATCATCATTAAAGGCAGATGATTCTACTTCTTTTACATATATTTTTATTTTTATTGATTTTGAAATATGGAGGTTCAAGAATCTTTTGTTGCATGGATCACATTTGTTATACTTGAATCAATTCAAATTATAAATGTGCCCATCACCCAGATATTGTACCTGTTAGTAGGTTTTCACCCATATCTCCTAATAATTCTACTTTGGAAATCTGAAAATGTTTACTCTGGCCTGTGTGGATCCAGGATCCTATTTACCTAGAAAGGAAAGTATACAGCATCTCTGTCAATCATTTGGAAACAATGCACAATGCCCACTCACAATAAAATGAAAAAAGAAACTGTCATATTTATAAAATGAAGCCATATTTAGCTATGAAAACAAATGAACTTCATGGTACGGACTATGTGAAAATTAGTGATATATGTTATGTAAATAAAAGCAAGTCACAGATATATAACTCCATAAAAGAATAGATTTAAATAGAGAAAGACAGAAAGATCCTGGGATATCTGCAAAACTACAATTTTAAAATTGTAAAAAAGGACAGTTTGTGATTAAAATAGCACAAAAACTTCAAGAATGTAAAGAATTCAATCATTTGTTCATCTAAGAGAGGTTCGGATAGAGGGAGAAGCTGAGATGAAAGGTGTAATGTGCTCCATTGCTGTCTAATTATAATTCTCCATCTAAAACATTTTAATCACACCATCGCTACCTTGGAACCTCAAAATGATAAATTTCTACTTAAAATTTAATATACCACATACTGGAAAAAGCCTAACCTGGTTTATACTTACTCATACAGATTCTCTACCCTTTTGCTAACGTAACAGTTAGTATTTTTAGTTACATAACAAAGTTATATTTTGCTTTCTAGTCCATCTCTTCACATTTGAATCTGAGTACCTTTCAGTTGTTCAGTGAATCTCAGCCACTAAATTTCTAGTGTGTAGCACGATACCTAGACATAGAAGACTTTCGGTATAACTTATAAAGAGAATAAATAAAAGACTAAGTGAATAAGGTGAGGATTCAACTTTCCAGTAAGAGATTAGTTAAGTAGGCTAGCATATATTAAATTATAAAGAATTTAAACTTAATATTAGAAACATCATAATATACAGATATAAAATGTAAAGCACACAGGTATCACCATACAGTGTTCACCTACATTATTTAACCTACATAAGGGTAATAGAGGATGCATTAAGAAGTAATCATTTGTGGAGAGTAAATCAAGCTATGAGGGAATCACCAGAGATCGACTGTGGATTAGATTCAAGGAGAGGCATTTAGTTAAAATGAAAAACTAAAAACTGAAGAGTACTTAGTTGATGAAAAGGAGAAAACATGTTTCAAGGAAAGAAATATTGTAGCTTGTGCATAGCCCTCCTTTTACAAGATAAAGGAGGCATAAAAATTGATAGCAAGTGCAAACCTGCTAAATTATTGAAAGGTAAATATGCATTTTCTAGAAAAAGAGAAATTTTAACTTAAAGTTGCATATTTAATTTTTCATCTTTTTTTAGTATTCTGTGTTTTATGATTAAATGAGCAATGTCTTTAAGGTTAACTAGAACCAATTAAACACTCAAGCTCTGGCTCTACATATTTAATTGTCGATTTTTGCCTTAAACAAAACTCACTAAAATCATAATTTGGAACAAATAATTTGGACTTCAGAAAGTCTCTGTGTTAAAATAGACAACAATTACACAGGATAGAAATCGTTTCATGATAATCACCGTTAAGAATTTGTTAATAAAACAAACAAAAAGTGTTTAAATCCATGTTTATCCTGAGAAATGTGACATGATCTTAAGTCATTGACAGAAAGGTATAAACATAAACTCAAACAGGAACGAACGTTTCTGAGTTAAGAGGTATGTGTTGCTCATATACAACATGTAGAATAGAAATTTTCAGTGATGCCCATTACTTTTGTAGGGAAAGAATGTACAATAGCTGACATCTAGGCTGAAGGAAAAGAAAGCATTGTATCTTCAAATAACATCAAGCGTAACAGAAATTCACAGTAACTTCTTTGGAAAAGCACTCTGTCCTTGATACGTCTGTCAGGTATGTCCTTTATTTGAAATATTTAACTTATGCAGGCAAGTAATCTAACAAAGATAACAATCTATCTTGAATTGTTTCACTGAGAGGATTAAGAGGATTTTGCTTAGAAAACCATAAAGATTCCTTCTTCTCATGCAATTAGGTGAAAGGCTCATAAAAGAAGAAATAAAATCATTACATGTACTGGGTCACATTTTCTTTTCTGGTTCTATTCACATTAGATGGTATTAATTAAAAAGATTCATTCATTCTAATATTTAGCAGAAGTTTTTAATCAATAGGACCCCCTAGAATTTCTGTTCCTGCACTTTTCTTGAGGGAATATGGGGTTTTCTACTGCAAGTTTATCATCACTTGTGTCCTTATGAGGGCAAGATTAAAAGATTCTCTTCTAAAAAGAGGCTGGCTCAGTTTCAAGGCCATTCTTGCCATGAGTCCTACCTAGAGCTATTATTTTTCTTCTGTGATGGTTATTTTGACGTCTAGTATCAATATGACTAAACTTTGTGTTCTCCTTCCTGACTCCCCAGAGGCTTCTTTGCACTGCCTATCTGAGGCACTCTCATGAGTGCAAAATCATGTCCCTTACACCAGTCTCCAAGAATGGATTTTTATTCTATTCCACTCACACTCTGGATTAATAGGTCAGCAGCATAAAGAAGGATGTGATCTTAATAGGTACTTAGTGAATGATATAAAAATTGAACCCTATAAATATACACAACTATTATGTACCTATAACTAGTGATTATAGATTAAATAGAATAAAAAAAATTGAGCCAAGCCTTTTATATTCCAAAGTCCGTTAATTTCTAATGATATCTTACCCAAATACATGTATGAGGCATAAATTTGCAGACAAGACTTTCCGACAATTACATGCAAAGATATAATGCTTTCTTACACTACATGGACAGTTGCCATGCTCTCATTTAAGACCTCTAGGAAAAAATGCTAATCAGGAAAGTTAAATTCGTTAAAACAGCTGAAGTAAAGGACATCACCTTGGGAAACTTCACTTTTAGTCTACGAACTGGGGTTCAGGAGAAGTATTTATAATATTAAGTAAAGCCAATTTACACTGGCTTAAGCAGTGTAAGTTGCTTCTTTTATGGAGGGAAGTAAAATTATTGCATATTGATTCAGCAAATGTAATGATATACTTGCTTAGAATTCATAGGCACAGCAAGAAAAAGTTCTTAAAGTTAGCCTTCATAAATATTGTCATTTAATAAGCAAGGTGATTGCTATTCTAATTATTTTGTCTGTATAAATTGTGTTGTGTTCAAAACCCATGTGATGAAGTTATTTGTTGCTTTACGCCCTTATGTTCCTGAAAAAATAATTTTAGAATAGTACTCTGATTCTGACAGGGATCCTTTAAATTTCCAGTTCCACTAATTAAGCTAGATAGATAGAAATAGTCTCAATCTTCAACATGCGTTACAATGAATGTCCTATACTGCCTGGACATTGAGTTACACGTTTTCAGCACATGTGTGAATGTAGGAGGGTGCCTACGAGGTATGCGTTGGCTTGCCTTGCTTGTGAAATGAATGTAGTGAACTGGCATAACGTGGAACCCCACACATATTTTGGAGTATCTTATCTTGAGGATATTAAGTAATAACTTTGGAACTATAGCTAATAGAAAGGCAAAAAGAAGCACTATTGGTTTCAGGATTAAGCTAGGGAGCAGATACCCAGACAGAGGTTTTACAGAGGATTTGAATTCTAATAAGTCCTAGAACCTACCTAGGATAAGAACTCAATCTATATCAGGTTTTTCATCCACTTACCTGTAATGAATTCAGTCAACAATTCTCTTAAGTATTGGCTGCCTCATCTAAATGTCTCAAATTATTGCTTCTCAAGCACCCTCGCTACAGAAAGCATATATTTAAAAAAACTCTATTCCCTCTTCCTGACAAATAGAAGTTTGCCAAATTACTATGGAGTTTCTATGTCATGAACCTCATTTCTGGAGATTGGATCCTTTTCTTGGCTGCATATGTCTGTTTTGATAATCTGCCTAGTAGGTGTGACACCATATAAATTGCTCCTTGAAACCTTTAATCAGTATGCCACACATATTCCTTGTTTTTGTTGCATTAAATTGATTAACTGATTGATATTATGCCTCAATTCAAGAAAGACATATTCCAACTTGCAGAGGAAAAAGGCACACTGCTATAAAATAAAGCAAATGAATATATGAATGGACTGGAGCATAAGAAATAAATGGCTTTAAAACAAGATGAAATTGAGAAAGAGATCCCATGTAATAAAGTATAATTGCTAGAGGAAAATCTAATGAGCTTTGTATTTGTTAGTAAAACAAAAGGAGAATTATAAACATTCATAAGGGTTCTTATGTTTATAATTTTAAACAGCAAAACAAATATTTGAAAAAATATGACCTTGTAAGAGGTCTATATGATACAGTAAATATTGAATTTAGTATGTTACTAATAGGATGTTGCTTTTCCTATTGATTTTCCCAATAATGGTCCTGAATGCTTGCTGATAATATGGCATCTAAAGGAAATAAGATACATAATTCAAACCCACACTTTAACCTAGTCATTTTATCAGAAAGTATATGTTTGAAGTTTCTATAAATTAAGATGAGGAGTTAAATGAAAGGTAGATGGTCATTCGGGAACTACTTTTATCTGAAAACATCTGTGAGTCCCTTGAGGAGAGAAAAGAATTGACTACATAGTCAAGTAAGGAGCCCAAGGCTATCTATTTTACTTTTGGGACCAGAGGTATATTACTAAATAACTATTAAGGTAAAAATTATGGTTAAAGAAGTATGCTGAGAAATCTGTATTAGAAAAAGGCCCAGATTATATTTGGAGAAAAAAATTATAGAATGCTTAATAAGTAGATAGAGATATAAGAAGTTTTATTGATGGTGGACTATGATTTCCAAAATAGTTAAGTTAAAGCATTTCAGGACTTGGGGTAGAGAGTGATTTTGAGACAGGATGTGTAATTAATCTGCCTCCCTAATTAGTAGCATTCCTCCTCATTGTTCTTAACAGCCCCAGCTCTGACACCTCAGAGATTGTTTCTTTTACTTTATCCTCAAGTATGCATAATAAATTTGTCTTTACTGAGTGCTCAACTTATTTCTCATCCCACTCACTCTTCAAATAATTGGGTCCTCATATTACTCCTACCTTTAAAGGTAGGCTTCTATTAGCCCCAGTGTCTTAAAAATTATTCAATGCACATATCATCTGATTATGTAATAGGTTCATATAATCATGCCTATTATTGATGTCAAAGTATTTTTTGAGTTATAATTTTCATATTTGCTACATTTCTTTCTTCATTATCCTCATATTTCTTTCTCTTTCAAACTACCCAGTGCCTGATCCCACCATGTGATGGTAGAAAGCATAGCCTTCATTAAGCCCCACTTGCAATACACCTTTAGTTGAATGTTTCCTCTCACATACATTATTTTATTCAGAGGGTTTCACATGCTGTAACGGCCTTTGCTGAAAGACTTAAGCTTTTGTTGTTGTGAGCCATTTTTTTAAGTTTATATTCTCATTACGCCCTATTAAGATTCGGTTCTGTCTTTCATGTCTGAAAGTTTTGGATGTTTGATCCTTTATAATTCCTTCAACACTGCTTTCACAATGCCCACTTATTTTCTGAGATCATCTTTCCTATCTGCTTTACCAAAGACAGCCACCAAGAAGCAACACACATTACTAATATTCTATTGCTGACCTCTTTCTCCAGAATTATGTGTTTAATAAACACAGGCAAGGCTTTTACCAAATACAACATACATGACTATCTTTCAAACCCTGGAAAATAGTTTCTTTGCTGTCAGCTACCTTAGCATTGAGCTAGTGAGGCATATGTTATGATTTTGTTATAACCACAGTCAACTCCTGGTCTCAATTTCTTTATTAATTGTGCAATTAAAAATGGCCTCAGGTTATCAATGACTTAAAGAGGTACATCAGTTTTCACTCATACGAACTCATCATATGTGAACCAGAAACTGTTTGATATTCTCCTTACTCAAAATGTATTAGTGGTTTGCATCTTTGCTACCTCCTCCTTACTTACCTACGTAGAAAGGCTTCTGATAAAAGCAATATAAATAATTTTCTCTCATATTTCATTGCCTAGGTAAATTACACTCTCACTTCTAATTCAAGGCTCCAGGCTATGCTATGTATCATGTGTCAAGATAGAGGGGAACTGGAATTATTGGTTAAAAACTACTGCAATGGTCCTAACACTACCAAGGTATTCTAGTATTAGAATTTTACAGATGAAGATTAAGAGAGATCATTAAAGAATTTAAATTTACCTCAGGTAAAATAAATGATCTAACTGGTATTTCAAGTAATCAGAACAAATTAATCATTACTAAAATTAAGGAGGATATAGATGGAAAATTAAAGGCTATCCCTTTTAACTTAGAATGTGTTTCTGAGCTCTAAAGTAGCTAATTCGGTATTATAATCATCTGAAACGTACCTAAATTTATATCTGTCCTAAAAGTAACTGTGTTTTAAGCAATATAATTTAAACATGTCTAGAAATATCCTTTCTACATCCACTTCTACAACTCCATAACCAATTCAACAACTTGCCTCAGTAGTCTTTGCCTGCTGTTGCCAATACTGACCATCGGGGGAGGATTGCTGCCATAAAAAATCATACTCTTTGGCCAGGAAAGGATCACTGGACAACCAATTCATTTTTCATTTCATGATAAAAATACTTAGGTGTAGTTAGTGACATGTCAACTCTTTCTCCCAAATATATGCTTAATATGACTAGGCTTTACACATGAAGCACTAAAAAAAATATCTTTGAGAAATATTTTATTTAGTCTGTTTTTCTTATTACAATGCTGGAGAAAAAGTTTTGAAGATAAAAATATTCTTATCTCCAGGCTGGGTGCAGTGACTCATGCCTGTAATCCTAGCACTTTGGGAGGCCGAGGTGGGTGGATTGCCTGAGTTCACAAGTTCAAGACCAGCCTGAGCAAGAGTGAGACCCTGTCTCTAAAAATAACCAGGCATCATGGAGGGTGCTTGTTGACCCAGCTACTCCAGCAGCTGAAGCAAAACAAAGGCTTGAGCCTGATAGTTCGAGGTTGCTGTAAGCTATGATGCCACAGCACTCTACTGAGGGTGAGAAAGTGAGACTCTGTGTATAAATAAATAAATAAAAACATTCTTGTCTCTGCAGAGGCATGTACCATCTATGGCTTTGTCTCAAAGCTTAGCCAAACGTTCTATTTTCTAAAATGTGCCTTCCTCTATTTTGCTTTAGTTAAAGTATTATATTTGACTGAAAAATAAATTAGGTTTAATACATCTGTTGGTGTTCAAGTGTAAAAGCTTATTTATACACTGCATTTTATTTGACCTTAGAACATCCTTGTGAATGATGATCAGCGGCTAATTTTTTTCTAAAGTATCATAGTTTGCACATAGTGGAGACATAGTTAAATGTGAGATAAGGACCTCTGAGTCCACAACTCATAGTTTTGTCAACTATGTTGACAATGTGTTACATGTTCTCTCAAACTACCCAATAAGTACAAGACCTTGAATATAGATAACTTCAAGGCACTGTACTAGACCTAATATGAAGAAGAGGCTCATCATTTTTCTATGTGACTTATGATTCTATATAGAGAGGGAAACAGAGAGATAATATTTGAAGTATGCTTTGGAGAGTGAA
Organism: Perodicticus potto; assembly: GCA_963574655.1. Lineage (NCBI taxonomy): Eukaryota > Metazoa > Chordata > Mammalia > Primates > Lorisidae > Perodicticus > Perodicticus potto. The sequence goes on from CAUYRH010045115.1 coordinate 8,572, forward strand.
GTTTACATAGTCTGAGCATTGAAAATATGCATTCCATGCTGAGAACACCTTAAGAAAATTCTCAAAGTTATTATGAAATATCTCTGTGTGACTGAAGCCTATAGTGAGAACTAAGTCTGGTGAGAAAGAAGTCAGTAGCCATTATAATGACAAAAAGCCTTAAACGCCATGCTAGAGAGGTGCCAAGAAGACAGCAAATTACAGAAAGCCTCAAACGCCATAGAGAATTTTTGAACTTTTACTTTGAACTCTTGGATGAACTATTCTCACCTCTTTAAAAATCAACAATACACGAATGGATCAATAAACTCTGGTACATGTATACCATGGAATATTATGCAGCCTTAAAGAAGGATGGTGGCTTTTCCTTTTTCATATTGACATGGATGGAGCTGGAACATGTTCTCCTTAGCAAAGTATCTCTAGAATAGAAGAAAAATTATCCAATGTATACACCCCTAATATGAAGCAAATTTATATCTTTCAAGCAAAGGCTATGAAACGTTCATTTTAGAGTGTCGTTTCCTGAGGCCTGTCACTGGTCAGATGTTCCTGGCTCAAATGTGGAAATAAATAAGCTGTATTCCTTTACATACAAGGAAAAATAATTGCTATTTAGGGTAAAAACTCTATATGTAATTAATAATATGACTTCACAGTGGAACTGAAAAGGTTATACATGCCATCTGCTCAGCAAGGTTTTACGAAAGAGAAGCTATTCCCACAGCATAAGATGGCCATATTGGCAGGGCTGATAAGTTTTGGAAAGCCACTACACTGAGTAAATTACAGCTCATCTCCACAGAGAACCAGAGCAGCAATTTCCCTCATAGTAGCAGCAGGAACTAGTCATTCAATCAACACAACCAGAGATAATGATAGAGGTGAATGCTTTTTCTATAAACACCATTGTATGTGTGTTTGATACATTGAGGTTCTGGAATTAACTGATAGTAAAACTCTAATCTCTTTTCTCCTGGGACTTGACACTAGAATTGGAATGTTTGCTCATCCCAGCTGCAATTTCACTCTTAACTCTCACTTAGAGAAGGAAAAGGCATGGAAATAAGCCTGCAGCTATAACACCATTTCCTCACACATAAGAACACATACTAACATTTCCTTTCTAGCCAGTTTTTCAAAATCCTGTGTGACTCACAAAATGTAAAAATTCTATGATTTGCTCTTGAAATTAGATTGAAATCTCTATTCCATGCATATCAATGACATCAATAGAAACAAGTAGCTGTTACAGAATTTTTATATTTGTGATGTTTGACATAAGCATTTGGTTGAGGACACTGGAGAGAGGACAAAAGGGCTTTTCCTAGGCTAAATTTCCATAGCAATTTCACAGTGGGTTTTTTTTTCCAGATATGCTTATTAAGAAGGCATTTGTGGGGCAATCTAATGAATAGTATTGGCACCATAAGGCCCCTGCCCCAGATTCCTTGGCATCCCTACTGATTGAAAAACCTGTACTGTACCTAACATACAGATTTAGGAAAGAATAATTAGCATATTTTGAAGTGTGGAGCCTTGATTCTTGCCTTAAATTCACCTGTTTTTAAGTAGTGGGTTGAGACTGATGAAGTTATTTTTCCTCTCTGGATTAAAATATTTTTTCTTTTCTTTTTAAAAATGAAGACATTGTGGTCTATGACCCTGTGGTGTCTTCCAGCTTTCATATTCTATGATGTAAATTCAGTAGCTTCAATGATGCCCAATGATTTTTCCATAGTAAAAACCCAAATCTTGTTCCTAAATGTTCATTGTTATGAATTTCCACATCCTATTACATTCGCCAGTAATAGTGATTAATGAACATATACTATGTATTAGGCTTCATGCTAAAAGTTTTGCATATATTAATATATTTGTTCCCGTAACAACTCCAGGAAGTAGGTGCTAATATTCTATCCCTTTTTCTAATGAAGACTATAAGGCTCAGAGGGGTTAAGAAACTTGACTCAACTAGAAACTTTCATAATCCAGATATGGACTAGGGACATGATCTTACCTTTAAATCATTTTACCTCCAATGAATGTAAAAGTAAACATTTCTTCTTTTTCTATTGTCTATAATATTTAGCATGATCTGTTTTTCGAAACTCTCCTTTACTTTTATTTATATAATAATAATTGTCTATTTTTTGAGACTTTGGAAAAAAAAAGTTAACTGATGACTTCATAGTGAGCATCAGAGTCTAAGCATTCTATAATAGACATATTCTTATTTGACAATGTGAATGTTACTTTCTTGGCATTATTATTATTAATATTGCTTAATATTTCGATGCAGTAATCATTTGTTTTCTTTTATGAATTTATTTATCTTCGTTCATTCTTTACGTGGTTTTTGGTTCTAGTCCTTATCTTAAACATTGTTATTAAATTTTAAGCCTTTTAAATTCTGTGAAGGCAGAAAGTGGAAACCTAACAAACACATGTATATGTAAAAAAAAAAAAAAACAAAGAAGTTATAGTAATGAAAATAACATTCATGTAAGCTGAGTTGTACTGAAGTTGACAACTTAATAAGCCTTACCACATCTATGAAAAGAACCATTGTGGACAGTTTATAGATAGGGAATTAATAATTTTCCACTGTTTCTCCCTGACAGTTCAGCATTCTGTCTTCTACATGTGTATGTGTGTAATAATGGAGACTGCAAAACTCATTCAACAAATATTTCTTAAAAGATTGCATGTCATTGAAATGACACTAATACAAAAGATCACATTTTCAACAGAAGTGTAAGGACCGTTTAATGTTTTCACCAGTAAACAAAGGATGGCCTTTCTGATAAAGTTGCTTCTGAGTATAAAAGAAAATTAGGATACACAGTAGATATCCTGGAGTAGAAATTTCCAGGCAGAGGAATGCAAGGACTCTGAACTGGGTGAGGGGTTACAGGAAGGAGAGATTGGTGAGTGTGACAGAAGCAAAATGATCTAAGATATAAATAATAAACATTAATGTCAGAGAGGTAACAGGTGACCAAATCATGTACAGCCTTATTAGGAACTTGAATTTTAATAAGATGAAAAGCCTTTTGAGTTTTCTTTAAAGGAAAGGCATGATCTGGCTTAAAATATAAGGTAGGAGATCAAAGGCAGAAGAAATAATTCAGTGTCATTATTACTTTACCAAATATTTTCCACAATCATTCTGCAGTTGCCCAGATGGATTTCAGAAATATTTTTAACTACTTGACATTCTCATAATTCTTTTTATAGTTGTCAATACTCAAACTTAAGAAGATTTCTACCATTTTAGATTGAGGGATAGTTTCTTCTCCTCTATTCCTCTCCCCTTCCCTCTCCTTGCTCTCCCTTCTTCTGCCCTCCCTTCTCCTCTTCCCTCCTCTTTTCCTCACTTTTTCCCTCCCTCCCTCCCATCCTTCCGTCCCTCCCTCCCTCCCTCCCTC
>CAUYRH010045117.1:0-22906 GCA_963574655.1 Perodicticus potto
AGAGGAACAGAGAGAGCTTCTCTCTCCCCACTTGAAATCTCTCCCTCTACCAGGAGCTTTGGTGTTTTCTGTATTCTTTTCTGTAAATCAATTCTGTCTTACCACGGAGGGGTGGGGGGGAAATAATGTAATGAAGAATAAGAAAATACATGTATTTAAAAAGAAAAAAAGAAATCACTTGAGTTAAAATTAAGAGGAACTGACTCGTGCTTCCAAGAGTTAGGATGATGCAGAGAAAGTGGCATCTTCTGTGGCTGGTGGGGAATGAAAAATTCTGCAGCCAGTTTGGAAACCAGTTTGACAGTTTCTAAATAAGTTAAACTTATGCTCATCAGCAATTCCACAAGCAAGAGGAATGCAAATGTTACGTCCGCACGAAGACCTGTGCATGTTCAAAGCATTTTTCCTGATAGCCCCAAAATGGAAGCCAATACAAGTGTCAGCTGGTGGATGGTCAAGTGAAATGTGCTCCATCCACAAGGTCAACCACCCGCTCAGCAATAAACGAGACTGGGGGTCACAGGCAGCTGCGCGAAAGAGCGCCCAGAACAATAAGTAAGAGCCAGACACGGAGACCGGGGTCACATTTGTGTGCCTCACTCATGTACTTACACATCCAGGTATGTGTTCCCTTCTCTGTGAAATTTCCATGCACTTTCTATCCTTTTTGACTCATGGACCACTGCGGCAGTGTTTTCATAATTGTGTAGATTTACTGAAGCTCCTTGAACTGTACCTTGGGGTTAATGGAATGGAATGTAAATTATGCCTTAATAAAGCTTTTTAAATTTTTTTCTGATAATTTAGTAGCACACAAATTACACTTTAATAAAGTTTGTTTAAAAATCATATGAACATTATTCTTTGATTTCTTTTGGTCTTCACTGGCTTGGCTTTTTTTTTATTATTTCTTTTTATTTTTACATATATATGTGTTTATTAGGTTTCCACTTTTTGCCTTCACAGAATTTAAAAGGCTTAAAATTGAATAAAAGTAACAATGTTTAAGATAAGGACTAGAAACAAAAACCACGTAAAGAGTGAATGAAAAAAATATATTCAGAAAAGAAAACAGATGATTACTGCATCAAAATATTAAGCAATACTAATAATAATGCCAAGAAAGTTACTTTCTTTTTTTTTTTTTTTTTTCTGGCTTAAACAAATTGCTTCATTTTCCCCATGGTAAGTCCAGAGTTAGGCAATCAAAGGCTTTGCAGCAATCTCATGATGTCATAGAGACTCCATGATGTCACAGAGGCCCTAGACTCCATTTCCCTCTATCTATAGCATATGACTTCATGTTGCTTCATTGTCACAGGATGGTGCTGTCACATGCTCATCTCTTGGCTGTCGGGGATGGTCACCAGGACCTGATGGCGGCAGCAGCCTGATGTTAAAGTGCTAAACACAGATGTCAAAGGTCCCACGTGCCAAGGAGTGTCCAACTTGACCGTGTTGTACTCGGCAACCATCCCCAGTGGCAATTCTGCTAAGTTCCCATTTCATTTTTTTTTTTAAGAGAAGTTCTGACCTTCTCACGTGAAAAAGAGACTTGAAACTTAGGATTCCTGCCAATGAGTGTCTGGCGTGTACAGGTCCCTTTGGGGCGGCTGGTTTTCTCCCAGGTCTTTGGACATGCTGCGGTTTCCCACCCCATCACCCAGGGTGTTGGATGTTCTGACTGCTCAGCACTATTACTCCCAGGTGAGGGCTCAGCAGTGAAGTCCACAAGCAGCCTTGACCTGGCTCCCCGCGAAGACAGCATTCTCCCATCCTGTTCCCTGTGACCCTGCTATAAACGTGTGTAAATGTCCCTTCAGGAAAAGTGCTTCAAACAAGCTTTATTGCCCTTGGAACCGCCTTCTGGAATGAGTTTCATGAGTTTTAGAGTTGAGTGGGGGAAAGATTCTTATACTGTTCTTGCATTAAATGATCCAAAGATGGAAACCCTGTGTGGAGGCAGGTTTACTGTGAAACACTAACACTCCCGAGGAAAGATAAAAAGAGAACGGGGTCATGAAAGCATTCTGCACAGATATTTAAATTTTTTCTGCTATTGGAAGAATAGCACAAACTATATTCCAGAAAATTAGAAACATGGAACCAGAGGCCTTTACATGAAGAAATTATTCATTTTGTTGTAAGATCACTGGCTTCTGCCTTGCTCCCTCGAGCTTCCCTTAAAAATGTCATTGAATATTTTTGAGAGAATGTGGGATATTCTCTCCTCTGTGGGGAGACCTTTGAAGTGTGTCATTTTTGGTCTGGTCTTGCTAACTGAATAAAAATGCAGAGCCAATATTCTAAAATGGTAAGGAATCAAAATTTCTTTCCTCTGAAACACTTGATTGTGGAAGTTTCTCTTGAAATATCAGAATTGCTGTCTATGGGCGAATTTAGACCTTCTCAGAGGCACATGGCCTGAATTTTTAAAGTCCCTTAGCTTTACACCCTCAGCCACACATTTCCTTTCATAACAGAAGAACGCAAGCCATGCTACTTGGATTAACCACGTAACACCTCAAAGTCTCCTTTATAAAAGTCAGCGTGGAGACCTGGGGTGTGGTGGTGCCCAGACACACCAAATCTCCAAGAAACAGCACCAAGGCAGACCCTAATTACAAGAGAAGACTGAAAGTCTTCAAAGCAATTTTTAAAAAGCCAATATTTGGCACATACAAATAATTTATTGAGAGAAAAAGCAAAATACCTTATTCCATCCCATGCCGGTAAAAAACTAAACATAAACCTCCCATAAGTCTTCTTTTACAACGCAGATTGTTATTATACGTGTGGCTGTGTGTAAAACATAAATGTGAGCTTTAATTGCTTTGTTTTGCAATTTCAAAGATGTGAAATGTCTTTTCATATGCAACATTTCAATTTAGAGTCCTTTCCCAGTGAGAAAAAGAATTTAACTTACCCCAATTCAGTTTTTTTTTTCTTTTCTGTATTATATCATGGTTGTGTGCGTAAATGTAATCATGGGGTACAATGTGTTGGTTTTATATACAATCTGAAATATTTTCATCGAACTGGTTGACATAGCTGGAAGAAAAAGTATCCAATGTACTCAGCCCAATTCGGTTTTATCATCCAGAAATCCCCTAGGTCTCAGGTACCCAGCATGGGAGACCCGAGTCCAGAGCAGCTGATGTGAACAGCACAACACATCCAGAAAATTCTCTCCTTGGCTGCTTCCTTAAAATAACCCTCATGAAGGGCGGTGTCTGTGGCTAAAGGAGTAGTGCGCCAGCCCCTCATACCGCGGGTGGCGGGTTCAAGCCTGGGCCTGAACAAAACTGCAAAAATAAAATAAAAATAACCCTCATCAAACACTCTTCCTTCCTAGAAAAATGCTTAAGTAAACTTTTCCCAGATTTTGCTCTTGCCCATACAAGAACATTGAAAGAACAAACAAGTTTTCAAATAGAACAACAAAACTTCCAAAATTACTTTCTAACTAGTACAGTTTTCAGTTTTTTAAGTTGACAAGTATATTAAATATTAAATAACTAAATGTCATAAAAATATTACTTTCTACTTTGTCACTAAAAAAGGGCAGAAAGATACAATCGTAGAATAAAGAAATGCTTCTTAATTTGAATTCATCTCTATTAAAATGAGTCCTATGTCTTGCCCTCCTATTTCTCCATTGTCTGGTGAAAAATGTCCTCCCCTAATCTGGGTTCATTACTCAATATAATGGCACTGTTGCTCAGGGCAGACTTCAGCTCTAATTTCTCTGACTCTGGGACTTCTTCCTAAATATAATTTGCACATGGTGTCTACCTGGTTGCTATTGCCACAAACATGTATCACTTCTTAAAATCAGGGACACTTATTAAGTCATTCTCTGCCTGTTAGTTTTCAGATCAAAAAGTCAAAAGCATGGCTTACCAGATAGGTTGGTAAGTTTTTTATAAACGCCCAGGTCACTCAATATTTTATAGTTATTACCATAAATTTGCATTCCCTTCTCTGCTCTAAATAATTTTTATGTCATGATTGAGCCCCCAATTTAATTATTAATATTATTCATATTTGTGCAACATTTCATGTAAAATAAATTAATCTTGGAGAGTAACAATAGCTTCGAGACATCTTACTGCTTCCCTCCCATCCAGCTGCAGAACCCGCCGCCGGGCGTTATCCACACTTTCATTCCCCACACGCGGGCGAGCAGCCCCTGTCATTCTCAGCCTGTTCTAAGGGATCCTCACAGCTTGATCCCTTTCTTCTCTAAAACGTGTCCTACTTTTAGTATAGAAATGGTGTTTTTGTTCCTGAAATTTTGTATTCAAAAGTGATGCCCCATGCTAGATTAATAATTTGGAGAGAAACGACACAGTACTCTAAAATAGGGGACAAAAATGCTTTCCGTTCATGGATAGAATGAGGCTCAGCAGACTGCCCAGAACTCACACTTCTGGGGACCAGTAAAAGTGCACAGTGTTCTTGGGGGGTGATTTGACAGACCTGTTTAAAACGTAGTTGTGTTACTTAGGTTAACCAGATGGAATAATAAAAACATTCAAGGACTATGGTTCAGTAAAATAAAGGTATTTTTCTTACTCACCTGGAAATTTAGGAAGAGCATTCAGATTGGTGGTGTTGGTGCAGGGTTGGGTCTCTCAGGGACCAATCCAGGGCCTGGGATAATAGGCAGCTTGATCCCTTTCAGAAATCTTTAAGGTTATATGCGGGAGGGGAGATTTTAAGGGGCAGAGCAGGAAGCAGACAAATTAACACCCACATTCCCTTGGAGAACACTTAGTCTTAAGATGACAAGAAATCACAAACCTCAGAGTGGGAAGATTGCTTGAGTCCAGGAGTTTGAGACCAGCCTGAGTAATACGGTGGAAAGCTGTCTCCAAAACAAACACACAAAAACACTTTAGCTGGGAATGGGGTGCACATTTGCAGTCTAAGCAACTCAGGAGCCTGTGGCAGGAGGTTGGCTTGACCCCAAGAGTGTGAGGCTACAGAGAGCCATGATAGCAGCCCTGCACTCTGGCCTGGGCAGCAAAGCCAGACCCTGTCTCTAAAAAACCTGAAAACTAAAGACCTGAGCCAGCAGCAGTGATGGCATGAGTCCCAGGTCAGAGGCTGGAGGAGTCAGGCAGAGAGCAAGTTCAAGTTTCCTCTGCTTTCCGTTCCATGCAGCCCTCATCCGTTTGGACAAAGCCCACCTGTATTGGGGAGCCCATCTACTCTGTTATCCACTAACCAAATACTCTCTTCTGGAGACATTTCCACAGGCACCCCCTGAGTAATATTCACTTAACTAGCAGTGCCTCCATGAACCCACTCAAGTCAACACGCACAACCAGACATCACCATCATCTACCTGCCAGTCCCCAGGGGCAGGTCATCATTTGTCAGCAAAGGTGGAGACATCAGTATGAGCATTCTGTCAAGAGAGGAACAAATTCTCTGCTGTGCAGCCTCCTGCCCCATAGATGAGGGTGGAGGGCACATGCCTCATCCTCAGAAAAGTGGGAACAGATTCAAACTCCATATTCCTTGGTAACTGGGTCATGTAGATGGGAACCTTCCTCCCAACCTCAAAGGTCTCAAGGCCAGAGGGGCAGAGGCAAGAGTGGGAGGGCTCCAACCTCTAGGTGATCCAGCAGCCCAAGGTGCACACCCTGCGTGGAGCCCAGAGGGTCCCTGCTTCTGGCAGCAGCTGTGGTTTTGCGTGACAAGAACGTCCCCAGTAGGACTTGCTGGGGCAGAGGCACTGCAGTAGAAAGAGCTGCAAGGCCCAGCGTGAAGTCAGAACAGGCTTCCAGGGTCAGGCTCATGCAAGCGGAGGTCCCAGTGGGACGATCTGGAAGAAGCTCACAAAAGCATCCTCGAGATAAAAGGCCAACAACTGGCACTCTGGTAAGAAAATCCTGACGCCACATTGCAGCCCATCTGCACCCAACGCAGGGGAGATAAGTGAGGGCCTTTGAAACTGGGTGAAAATCGGGAATTGTGGTATTACAATGTACTGAACTTTTCGTGAGCGTCTGCAAGTGCCCAATATAAAAATTTTAGCGGCTCCCCAGGATTTCATCCAAATGGCGGTGATGTGTCTGTTTCCTCGGGCTGCGGGCCCAGAGCACCCAGTACCTGGCGGTGGAACAACAGTGACCGCCCTTCTCACGGGTCCGCAGGGGTATCCAGAGCACGGCGCCAGCAGGAGGGGACCTTCTGGGGACTCTGAGGGACAAGCTGCTCCAGCCCCTGGCCGAGGCGCAGGTGGTTTTTGGGCAATCCTTGCACTCCTCAGCACCTGGAAGCGTCCCTGCTTCTCTGCCTTCAGCCTCACCAGGCAACCTCCCCATGGGTGCATCTGTGCTCAAATGTCCCCTCTTACAAGGACACTAGGCATCTGGAATTAGGGGCCACCCCGCTTACCTAATTCCACCTGCTGTGATCCTATCTCCAGTGAAGTCCCATTGTAAAGCTCTGGGGTTAGGAATTCAACATGCAGGTCTGGGGAACAACCGTAACCCCAGACTGAAGGGCACTGAGGACAGGGTGTTCATTCTGCTCCAATATACTAAGCCAGCCTCCGGGGACGAACCGGTTTTATGTGGAAAGACACATGCCCTTTGGATACTTACTGTCTGGATCTGCACAGACAGTTGGAAAGGGACCCTGGAGACACAGCCAGCAACAGACCCCCGGAAAGGGGCACATGAAACTGAAGTATTAAGCGACAGGAAGACACAGGGTTTCTGTAGAGCCACCGTCCTCTCCTTCATCATGTGAGATGCTCACCTGATTTCGGTGTAAAACTAGAAATGGTAGAGCGAAGAGAAGAAAGGGCACCCCCCCCAACCCCGCGAGTGCTCAGAAAGTACCAGAGCCCCGGCCTCGTCCGGTGGGAACGGCCCTTCCCTGGTTCGTCTTGGCCTCAGATGCCACTAGGTAAGAAGCCAGTGGCACTGGTCGTCTGTTTGGGGGCCTTTTGCACAGCAGGAGAGAGGTGAAGGCGCCACTGCACACACTCACCCTTCCTGGGGTACGGCCGAGTTTTCCACGGCCAACTCCAGGAGTCGCTGCTCTGCTGAGCCTCCCCTCACCCGGCTCCCCTGGTCTGGGCTCTTTCCCACCGGTGGCAGTTGCAGTCCACAGGACGCCTGCACCTCGGTGTTTCCCTTGCACACCTTGGACTTGCCTTCCTCTCCGCTAACTTTCTTAATCCTGGTGCCGTGAGCTGCGTAGAACCAGCCAGCTCAGACCGCACTGGGCACTTCACAGACATTGCACAGATTGATGGTGACAACCTTCACAGCCGCTGTTGTCCTTTTCAACAGAAACTCTACGCAAAGGACATTCGGTGATCTCAGAGATTTGTGCACAAGGTTGGAAAAACAAAGTCAGAACAACAGGGAAGCTCCACTCAGATAAAGCATTGTTGTTCATTAATATTTCAAGTAGTTTCTGATGTTATTTCCTTATCAATTATTGATTTAGATATGACAGTTTCTGGGTATAAAGAGGGTCACTTTTCTTCATAGGAATGATCATCATTACAGAATGCTCAGAACTAAATCCCGCCTGTAGGTTTTGGCAGGTTTCTCTCTGTCTTTGATTCTTCTTTAAAAAGAAGGACCAATGTAAATTCTTTGATAAATTAGTGAATGGCCCATTCAGATAGTACTTTTCTAAATTCTCGATTTGGGGTTGATGAGTCACTACCATGTTTTCTTTGAATTAATTAGGCCGAATTTCTCTTCATTTGGGGACTATATGTAGAACAGCTGCTCTAGAATCAATGCCTGCCAGTTTCTTTCACTGGACTTTTATCCAGGTGTGCACACTTACCTGTTTCTCGGCGTGTGTTAAAATGTACAGAACATTAACTTTGTCACTTGGATCACTTTAGCGTGCAGTCAATGGCATTCACCGCATTCACACCGCTGTGGGACCATCACCACTGTCCGTTTCCTGAGCTTTTTAATCAACCTAACTGAATGCCCCTGAAATAATTCCCCATCCCCTGCATTCAGCAGCCCTGCTACTCGCCCTTCTTCTCCGTCTCTGTGAATTTGGTTCTTCCCAAACGTAAGTTGAAGCACTTTTCAGGGACCTCGGTGTTACTCTCCCTGGGGACGCTCACACCTCCACACACATTCCCTCAGTTTCCCTGTGTGCCACGGGGAGGGTAGAGGGTGCTTTCCTTGCCCCTCTCCAGAGCTGCCCAGGAAACCTTCAGCTTGTTCACGGCCTCACCTGTAAGGCCCAGAGGACGACAGCCCCCGGGAGCTAAGCTCTGGGCTGCCCGCCTTGGTCTCATCACGAGGTTTGTCAATGTCACTTGCAGCGTAGCTAAGCTGGTCTCTGCCCCTGTCCCCCAACAACCAGTACCTGCTGGAACCACAGTGGCTCCATCTTCCAAGCTACCATCCTCCTGGTCAAGCAGCCTCCTGCCTTGAGCAGGGCAGGGGAGGCTCAGCGCTGACACAAAGCCTTCGGACGCTGCTCCCCTCTGGTCTGCAGTTCTGGCGATTTCTCCTGAATAAACCTTTCTCAATTTACTGTTTGCTCTTGGTCAATTTCCAGAGCTCTGAATTGTTTGGTTTGCATCATTTTGTCAATGTTTATACTTAATTTCTTTTTGGGGGGAAGAGAACTTTTGACCTCTTTGTTCCTCCACAGTGGGAAATCCTGCTTTATCCATTTTATGTTTGCAGATGAGTTTTTGATTGATTTTAGGAAAGAAAATTTCTAATCAAAGTTAAACAGAATTAAATAAAATGTAGAGCTTAATTTGAGGAGATGTAGCTTCTATTTAAGGAACATGGCACGTGGATTATTAGATTCCGAGATTGTTCCAACTCTGGATGACTCTGGGTCACACCAGGATCTTTGAACCTTCTGACGGAGGGGAGGGCAGGACCCGGGAAGCCTGAGAGACACACAAGGGACATTCACACAGGGACGGCGGAAGGGGACTGGAAGAATGCCGACTGGCATCTGTCTCTCAGACGTCGAAATTGTTTACCGCTGTCTTCAACAAATGAGTTAATTAATCGATTTTTTGGTGAGCTTGGCAAAATGCAGCTCCTCCTAATTGATTTGCGTTCCACAATTTCCTTCAATTTTCCAATGCAATTGTCTGCAGAGCGGAGAGAAATCAGGAGTCCAGCTGCTGACCGAGCAGCTGTGGAGTGTGCAGGTACAGAGGGGTTTGGAGGAATTGGAGTGTGAACTGGTGGACACGACCACGGTTGCTGACAGCACTTCAGTATTTTTCTGGGCATCAGAGACAGAGATGGCTTAAGAGCAAGCCAGTTTCCTCTACAGCTCAGAAATTTCCCTTCTTGTCTCTCTAGACCTGTCTTTGCTGGGGGAATGGAGCAGAATTTCTTTGTAAGTCATCCCAGACATAATGACCCAATGGATGTAACGGAGATTCACTCGCCCATGGGAAATGATAACAGAAGGAAAAGGGCACTTTCAAAGGGAGAGTCTTCACGTGCACATCCAAATTCATCCAGAGAATTGCCTCCTCACTGATACACTAGACAAACAAAAATTCAGAACAGAGAATAAAAAGATGGTGGCAAAGAAACTAGTTCCTCAACTGGTTCAAATATTCACCAGATTCCAAGGTGTGAATAGTGCATAATGGGCAGTTGGTGAGGAACAGCAGCCTGAGCAGCTGTATTCTGTGGCAGAAGCCTCAGCAGACACTTAACTTGGGGACTAGCAAGTCTGGGATCCAGGCCAGCAGGGCGGACCACGATAAACACTCAGAGGTCTGAAGCTCCACTTCCATCAGTGCCCAAAGAGCAGGGGACTTCTCCTGTGGCACCGCTTTTAATTTCTGCTGTTCCACTCACTTCAAGGCGCTCTCCTGACAGAATGGAGGTCGGCATGGGCCTCTTGAGGAAAAGAACAAGAAGATCCTTCATGATATATTATCTGTCTGGAGAGAGCCCAGACACTCCGCCAATTTCTGAAGGTAGTATTGAGGAATTTCAGGGCTTTGTCAATTCGGGATTATACGAGACAAACTTCTGGGACATTTTGAATGAAGAAATGACTCATCTTTATTGGAGGGAGCATTTACAGTCACCAAGCCATGGCAACATTATAAGGTGGACGTGGAACCCAAGAAAGTTCCTGTAATGGTTTCACCTCCCTGTGCGTGGGTGTTGAACTTGACTGATTGCAGTCCTGGAGAGGAAGGAGCCCATATTTGAATCGATGGTGCGTACAGTGCCTGACACTGACAAATGGACCTGCCAGACCCAAGCCCAGAGTTTCCCTCCCAGAAGCATATTGTAAATATAAAATAGTTCAGGGTTCCAAGGGGAGAGAATTTAATCAGTGGTATAATGGCAAAGTTGTAGAATCTTTCTTACCTGGTTCCCCTTCCAAAGTCCACTTTACAAAGAGAGAGGGATCCTCAATATTAACTAGGAATTGCGCCAGTCTGCTGTATCTCACAGTGTCTGTGTCACAACGACAGTAATCAGACCAACATGTTCTCCCTCACATCATCCTGTTTTCACGGCTACAACTGTTTGCCTTGGCAGAACTAGCAGCTAACTTTCATTTTCCTACTATGAAAATATTTAAGTTCCTCAACATATTAGTACAATGCGTGAGGAGTGACTGAAAGGGGTTTTGACGGCAACAGCCGTGCACCCGCACCTCGGCAGCACTGCCGACAACCTTTCCTCCACTGCAGGGTTTGTGACTGTTCACGTTTCTGTAAAGATGCAGGAAAATGTTGCCGACTCCCTGTAGGGGGCGGCCTTCCTAGGGGTGAAGTTGTCTTGGACAACAAAGCCAGGCAAAGAGGCACTTGGTTCAGTTATCACAGGGAGCATAAATCCCATGTAGTATGAAGTCGTCACACATGGCAGATGACCAGGAAGGCACCATGTAGTTTACATGTCTCTAAACAACAAAGAGTTTCAGGAGCACCCAAAGCAGCAAGCACCTCCCCCAGGCCCACGGTGTGCAGGCAGTGGTACATGCACTAAGAACTTTCTAAAGGACTATGTGTGCACACAGTGGTGCATGCAGCAAGGCCCACGGTGTGCAAACAGTGGTACATGCACTAAGCACCTTCCACAGGACTATGGTGTGCACACAGTGGTACGTGCAGTAAGCATCTCCCCCAGGCCTACAGTGTGCAAACAGTGGTATGTAAAGCAAGCACCTTCCCCAGGCCCACGGTGTGTAGACAGTGGTGTGTGGAGAGCTGGCCTTGCCTGAGTGGGCTGGGCCTGGGCCTTCTCCTGAGGACAAATGGGCAGGTCCTCTCTGCCTGGACCCTGTACCCTCCTCACTCTGGCACAGAGAAGACCCTCCTGTCAGTTGCGAGCCACTCTCTGGACATTGGCTGACAGAAGAGTCTGCAAAGCACTTCTGCTGAGATGAGGCTGCTCCCACACTGGGCCCTGTCTTACCCCATGACTCATACTGCACAGAGACAGGAGATCCCCTCTGCTCACTGGGATAAATTCCTGAGAGAATGGCACCATTCTCCGAGGGGGTCCCTGAAATGTTCATGTCCCGGGGTCGAAGCCCATCTCCTGACAGCCAGTGAGGGTAGCCAACTCTTACCTTCTCAGAGTTGCTGTGCGTTCACAGGTCACCACGCCAGCATCGCTCAGGGACAGGCCAGCCCACAGCAGCAACACAGGTAGGCAGATGGGTGGTGCCCTCCTGACAAATTCAGAAACAAGACACAGATACTTGGTGTCACCCGTGTTGTTTAGCATCTTAATAAAAACACCACCGATACAATTGAACAAGAAAATAAAATAGAGACAGGAATATTCCGAAAGGAGGAAGCAGAAAAATTAGATGAAATAAATACATTCCTGGAAAACTCAATGGAGAAGCAACCAGTGAAGCATATAAAAATTATGGAGGCTTCAGATGTAAGAATTATGAGAAAGTAGAAGATAAATTAGAACAGAAGATGCTATTTATAAAGCAACTAAAAATGTAAACTCCTAAGGATAAATGTAACAATGAAACTGACAAAATCTAGATGGCCGCATTAACATGCCCTTGAGTGCCCGAGAGCAGAAAGGAACATTTGGAAAGATAGACCAAAGTCATGGAGAGAAATTCGCAGGAAGGAATATTTCAAAACTCCTATCTGGTGAATTTATCATGAATCCAATGAGCCTAAAAACAAATCTTTTTATTTTTTTTCCCTGAAACTAGAAGAATGGGGAAAATAAGTGATCTGTGTAAACCAGGTGAGCCAAGTTTGGGGAAGATGAGGGCCCTTTGCTGGGGATGGGCTTGGTGAGACCCAGTGTCAGAGCCCGGGAGTCCAAGCTGCAGGATGAGGTGTTTACACGTGCTTAGGGATTCAGAGGACATCAGGAGACTGTTAGCAGAGGAATGAAGGGGATCTTTTTACATTTTAGAAAGCTGCCAGCTCTCCTGCAAATAATGGATTATGGGGGTCAAGGAGGGAAGCAGTGAGACCATCATGGCTCACTCAGCCTTGGGATTTGGGAAGAGCTGACTTGCCGTCTCTCCCCTGCCAGCCACGCATCTGATGGGGATCGACGGCTCAGACATCTATCAACAGGTCACCTGTGCCTACTGGGGTACCCAAGAGGAAAGAAAGTGCCCTAAAACTAAGTCCTGTGGGTCCTGACTCTGTGACAGCAAAAGCCACAGGGATGTTTACTTTGTAAAGTCAATTCCTTGAGAACCCAGTGTCTTCTGGTGAAATTTCAGGCATCTATTCAGCATATAAAAGGGCTATTTGACCAGGAATGTGTGCTTTCTGCATGAGCCTGTGCAAGCCCCACTTCCTCTGTGTGATCACGCCTTCTCTGCTCCCATCACAAGTGTTTTGCACACTCAGGGTTCCAATCAGTGAAACCACCCTCCAGACAAGGGAGGGACACACAAACTGATTTCTGAAGTGAAAAAAAGTTACATTATTAAAAACAGTTGCACATACCCCTTTTTTGCAAAATATTCTTGCTGAAGTTTGGCTGACAAACCACCAACTACTACTGGGAGCAGACAGTAAGTAATGATCCACATGTTAGTTAGACCAACTCGCAGGTCAGCATCCAGACATTTTTAAAATTCTAGTAAATTATTTGACACGGGATGTAAAAATACTCGCACTGCATGTATGCCTTAGCTCATTTCAGTTACTATTCTATGTCTGCCACAAATAGGGGATCTTCTGTAGTAGGACAGCAGTGAAATGATTTCTAAAAGGCTAATTACAGCATGAATGGTTATTTCTTATTTTACAGTTGAGAGTGATTTGTTAGTGATTGCTACAAATTGAACCTAATTCACCAGAAATACAAAAGAATCTCGAACCTGTACGCACCTAATAAGATTGCCTTAAAATACACAAAGAAAAAATTGTCAGAGGAAAAAGGAGAAACGGACTCATCCAAAGATTTTTGGAAAAGATATTAACATCCAACTTTCAGGAACTGAAGGATCAAACAGAGTAATTTAAAGAACCTAATTATGATGCATTGTATATTTAAGTAGCTAGAAAAGAGGATTTTGAATGTTCTCATAACAAATAAATAATAAATATTTAAGGTGATGAGTGCTCTAATTATCATAATTTGATCATTATACAATCTTTACATGTGTAAAAACATCTCATTATACCCCTTAAATATGTATAATTACTAGGCATCATTAAAAATAATTCACAATTTAAAAAAATAAAAATCCAATTAACAAATGTGATGTGGCTGGTTGCACAATTATTTTAAAACATATCTTCCATGGTAGGTTGTAAACTCTGAAGTTCAGAAGGAAAATAACTGCCATTTGGTCCCCAGTGGTGCTAATATTTAAGCTCTATAGACAGAAACATGCTTACTAATTATATATTACAGTGGGCATTTACCAAGTGGCCTTCTTAGATTTTCCTCCCTTCATTGATGAGCAGTTCTGTGATGTGTGTAGGGAGTCCTTGCTCTCAGGATGGCCAGATTTGGGGCTGCCAGGTTCATCCCTGTAGCATCTGACTCAGGCCACAGCTATCAGAGGGACCCCAACTTCTTGGCCATACCCATTACCTCAGGGATGAGGTAGTGACCAAAATTAATGCAAAGTGAATGCTACACCTTTTGTTCAAATTTTAATGATAAAATATTCTTTCTTCTGCACAGCCAGAAGGAATGTGCCCTTCTGCAGGGACACAGAATGGGGACATCTGTAGTCAGCTAGTCACCAGAGCAGGAGGGGATAGAGAGGACAGTCAGAGGAGGGAGGAGGCTGGCAACCTTCACCGCTGGAGCTCTGGGTCAAGGGCCACTCCTCTCCATGGGACTGTGCAGCCCCCTGTATGGATAACTTCTTGTGGGTTAACACGTCCCACTACTTAAACTTAGAAGATTCTTCATTACTACACACAGCAAATAATTTACATAATTCCCTCTTTGTTTATTTTTAAGGTAGAGCTTTATCATCATCAGACAAGTTTTTAAAATTTTTTTCAAAACATGGAAATGAACTGTGCAGAACACTGTGTGGTCTGACAGCTGGACCCTTGGGGCATGCTGCCTTCCACAACCTTTCTGAGGTCTTAGTCCACTGGCCTTGACTGGAAAGGATAAATGTACCCCTGGATATAACACTATAAGCTGTAGTGATGACCTCTATTTATTTCCATCTTAGAGTGAAAATTTGAGTGAATGTTCAATAGGCACTTAAATTTCAACTTGGCTGAAAATGGTGTTTACTGCAAAGAGCGACTCTTTAACCATGTCGTATAAAACCACCTGAGCACGAGGCTGTGCTGGTGAAGGCAGATTACTTAACCTCTTCTTCCTAGATCATAAATCTTTACTAAAGTCAAACAGTGTCCACAAAAAGGCCGTTGGTAATAAGAAACAGGGGAATCCCTCCAACAACCTTATATCTTGTTGTGAAATAAAAAGCTCCAAGTCACAGACAAGGAACATCTCTAGAAAAGCATGACAGAGTGATTTCATTATGTGGCTGCTTAGTAAATGGTCCATATCAAGTGGCACAATAAGTCTCTTACTAGAGAAAAGGTCCTGTGAGCACAGGGAAAATAGAAAAATCACGACGCATCGTTGTTGTTGCTTCTTAAAAGCTTCACTGGTGGTGTTATTACTTCTCTATGTGTGAATGTGGCCAAAATGACCAGCACGTATGAGCAAGATGCTGACACATAAGGAAACACTCCCTTACTTATTGATCTAGACATTGGGAGCCCATAACTGTCTTAGTGCATTTGGGCTGCTCTCACAAAATACCATAGACAGGGAACTGATAAATAACAGGAAATGATTTCTTACAGTTCTGGAACTGTAAGTCCAAGAGCCAGGTGTGGCAGGTGTGAAGTCTGCTGGGGCTGCTCTCTGCTTCCCAGATGGTGCCTTGCGGCTGTTGGGAAGAAAGGCTGTGGACTCACCTGGCAGAAGAGATGGAGGGGAGGCAGCTGGGACACCTCTGCTGGGGGTACCAATCCTACTCGTGAAGGTGGAGCCCTCAGGACCTAACCACCCACAAAGGCCCCATCTTCCATCTCCATTGCCTTGGTGAGTGGGTGTCCACACTCAAGTTTTGGAGGGAAGTGTGCATTCTCCCCACAACACGAATGGTGGGTGGAGTCAACCTGCTCCTGACCCACCATCCTCAGGGCCATCATGCCCTGCGCACCCCACTAGGTGTCACACAAGACCCGCAAGCACTCCTATGCTGTCCCCGGCGTGTACCACGTTCCCCTGCCCGAAGACATCTACCTTGTCAACAACACCAGCCCTCTCTGGATTGTCCCATGTCAAGCCACTGTGCAGACCCTGGGACCCATCACTGCACGTGTCCTCACTCATCCCCTGAGCTGGCTTTCTTCCCTCCATCTCTCCTCTGCACTGGAGCTACCAAATGTAGTGATCTTTCAAAACTCAGCTTCTAACTAACGAGTTATAATTCCCCCAGGGCTCTCTATTGCCCAGACATCTGCACTTCCCCTTGCAACAACCACAACACTGGGATGTTTTTGTCACACTCATCTTTTCACTTCTCATTGGATTGGAAGCTCCAACTGTAACAAAAGAAGAGAAATTATTTGTATTAAACATCCCCTAGGGCAGTGCCTGTGGCTAAAAGGAGTAAGGCGCTGGCCCCATATGCCGGAGGTGGCAGGTTCAAACCTAGCTCCAGCCAAAAAAACTGCAAAAAAAAAAAAAAAAATCCCTTGTTCAGCCTTGTTTGGTGTTCTGCCTTCAGATATGGTCCTCACTGGCACGTCAGTGCTTAACGTGTACAAAGACCAAACCACATGTGCCTTTTTTCTGCTGTCAGGCTAACTCACCCCCAAATTTACAGGAAAGCCAAGCAAAAATCAATCAGAATGTGGCCACCATGTTCTAGCTAGTATCAACTTGGAGGGAAACTGAGGAAGACTTCCAGAGATTTTGCCACATGCGTAACTACAGGGAACGAGAGCAGGGTTTCCAAATATTTTGTAAATGTTCAATCAGCTGCAAAGCCCCAGACCTCCAGAATGCATCAGGACAGCCCATGTTATGTATCAAGGAGCTGGTGACTGGTGTTGTCTCACCTTTTCCTTTATCAGCATTACTGCTGAAAAGGGAGCTTGACATGAAAAACACAGGAGGGCTGACTTTCCATTATGGGTAGTATGGGAATCGTAATTATTATGTCTCATGGGGTATTGCTTTCTTTTCCCCAGAGGAAGACATGGGTAAAAGTGGATATTGACATTCATTCTTAAAGAATGAGGAACCACTGGATTGTCTTACCTAGGAGAATGAAATGATCCATTTGGATTTTTAAATAATGGTCATTTGTTCTGTAAAAGATTTATCAGATGGGAACATTACTAGATTCCAAGAGAACAGTTACATCAGGCAAGAGATTATGACATTCATACTATGGACCACTGTATGGTTCATACAGAAGCCAAGAAAGAGGTAAAATCAAGATCATTTTTGATGGACTAATCTTGTGGAATGAATAAAAAGAAACATGACACAAAAGCTTTCAAATTTGGGGTCTTCAGCAATTCCATGAAAATTAGTGATTCAGAGAGATAGAAGAAATGCAATTCGAGTCCCCTTTTTTGCACTGTGAATGAAAAACAAGGAGGTGCTTAGCACAATAGACTCAGGATGGATAAATGTGCTGAAATAGGAGATTGGTGTAACCAACACATAGTGATACTAAAACTGTAGGAACGGACAGGAAATCTCACTGTCCCACCTTGTTGACCTCACTGCTGCTCCCCAAGCTTCTCTCACTTTCTTGCTTTTGTCACCGACCTCTGTCCCCGTTGGGACACTCTTTACCCTCTTACATAATTCTAGAACTATTGCCGAACCATTGAGATGTGGCTCAAGGAATCTCTTCTCTGGGATTTATCTTTTGGAAAATCCCATCTGGTTCTTTAGACCAGCACCAAGGGTAACTTTCCTTTATAGCAGTTCTTGGATTTCATGCTACTTATGAAGGGATACGTGTGTTTCTGTTGAGAATTCATGAACTCTCTGAGGAGTTCTTTTATCTTAATTATATCTAGGTCTCTACTCTGGTGTGGAGCAAGGGCTCAATCAATGTTATTTAAAAATTAGCTCAGGGACTTCTGGTCCAGAGCATGAAAAATTAACTGGTATTAAATTTATCCTCTCTTAACACTATTGTGAAACCTGGTCAGAATATTTAAAACCACTGTTTGGAAGCATCAGACACCAACAGGCACAGGGTTGCCCTTCCTGAGAGCAGGTGTCCCTGGGGGCCCTTGGCCCAGGTTGCCCTGGCTCCATGTCCTGTGAGCCACTGACTGGCATTTATTCCAGAAAATCATTTCCAGGATTTTTATACAGCAAGCAACACTTGCAAAGTAGTATTTCCTACAAAGGAAAGGTCAGGAAGGTTTTTAGCACAAAATCCAATTCTTATAATAATATCTTAGAAGTGAAAAAATGAAATAATGCTCATTTCATTAAAGTAAAACAGATGTCAAAATAAAGAAAAATAAATACCGCTCACTACTCTTTGTGATTCTGTGGAACACGACGTTTATTTATGTAAACTTTCTGCCGAATAAATAGTGACTGGCCTTCAGGTTTGGAATGATGTATTTCCAGCGTGTCATGAACTATGGAAGCTCCTTCAGTGAGATGATTGAAGATCCTCGGTGTATAAACAAATCACCTCTCATTTCCTTGCAAAGCCACAATCTATTCAGCTAATTAGAAATAAATGAAAATTTTTAGACCTGAAATAGAAAACCGACTCCCGATTCTGGCTTAGTGCTTTAAATGACATTGCAGAGAAGTCTTTGCCTTCAAAATGGCATTTTATTATTCAAGTGGAGAATTTCCATTATTCATCAGCTGACCTTTTTATTTCATTGTGCACTAATTAGCTGTACAATTTAATTACGCATAAACCTCTAATTGATGGCATTAACAGTGTCCAAATGGCTCTATCATTCAGTACAAACAAATTGTAATTATTATGTGGTATTATTAGGCTGTACACCAAATAAGAAGCCTTTTCCATATACTGTGTGCATTTTACTCCTAAAAATAATCAGGATCTCAGAATCATCAGATGAATTATAAACAAAGATTCAGACCTGTGCTTGCCATTCAATCTTAGAATCTTAGTAAACTATTAATTAAGACATTTACACTGTATGTCATCTGCCTTCTGGATTCTGTGGCTGTATTTTAAGAAACATTAAAGGAATTGGCACACTTTGCTTTGTGTCTTTTGTTAATACCCACAGCTGGATATTCTGCTAAAGTGGAAGTAAATTTGAATTCCAGTAAACACATGGACTCTTTGTAACTATTAAGGAATCATTGTATTCCTTACCTACTGTTTTATTTTTAATTCAGCTTTTATTATTCACGGAGTTCTTACTTGCCCCTAAATTTAAAGAATCAATGAGTTTTATAAGGCACAAAAGTCTCCTGGGCTTCCTCCATAAGAGAGAACATTCTGTTCTCTCTCTTAATTATTTTTTAGTATTTACCTGTATAATTATGAATGTTATCCCTCAGTTACTGCTTATTAATTTCCACTTTGTGGCAATGTAATTTGCATTCCCATTATGGGCAATGGACATTTACTTCACTTTCACTCCTCCACATTCTTCTCCCTTTCTCCTTCTTCGTTTTTTTAATATTACAATTTTGCTTAGATGGGGACTCTAATGCTGCAACATTAACAGACACCACCCCAACTGAGACATGAACTTCACTGATGACTTTCCATTCCCTGAGTAAGTCTATTGCTTTCAAGGTCTCATTTCTTCCAGGGCCCTACATACTTAGTTTTTTTTTTTATTTTTTTTATTTTAAGGAGCTTAGGGTGTACGAGTGTTTTGGTTGTGTGAATGGATTGTATCATGCTGAAATCAGGGCCTTAAGGCACCTGTCACTGGAATGGTGTGACGCTGCACTCGGTAGGTGGGCTTTTATCTCTCACTCCTCTCCCACCTTCCCCCTTCTTAGTTTCCAATGTCCATTATACCTCTTAAAAACCATGTATACCCCTCCTTTTGCTCACATTACAAGTGAGAATGTGTGGTCTTTGTCTTTCTATTTTTAAAATACTTCAGTTGGGACAGTGGTCTCCAGTTCCATCCAGGCTGCTGCAAAAGACATCGTTTAATTCCTCGTATGGCTGAGTAGGATTCTGCCTTTTCTTGATTCACTGATTGGTGATGGGCGCTTAGATGCCTTCATTACAGATGAAGATGTCTTCAAATATATTGCAATTGGGTATTTTGCCTTGATAAATATCTTTTTTATAAAATGATTTGGGGGGGTAGATATACGTAGTAGTTGGATTGCTGGATGGAATGGCAAGTCAATGGTGACATGTTTGAGGACTCCTCAGACTTCTTTCCATAGAGGTCGTACTTGTTTCCATTCCTACCAACAGAGTGCAAAGGGCTTTAATTTGCATGTTCATGATAATTTGTGATGCTGAGCATTTTTTCACATTTCTTGGCCATTTGTCTATTCTGTCTTCCTTTGAGATAAATCTGTTTTGTCCTTTGCCCACGTTGTGTGTGTATGTGACCCTGTCATCCTGGTTAGAGTACAGTGCCATTATGATAGCTCACAGCAATCTCAAACTCCTTTCATACTTTTTGATAGGGTTATTTGCTTTTTCCTTGCTGCTGAATTATTTGTCTATTCTGAATATTATCCCTTTGACAGATGCGTAGTTTGGAAACATTTTCTCCCATTTTGTGAGTTATCTATTGACTCTGTTGATTATTTCCTTTGCTGAAGAAAAATGTTTTATTAATAGTAAAATTAAGACCCATTTTTTTTAACAAAGCTTCAGCATGGGCTGATGAGAAGGGAAGTCAAGCTAGAAATACTCAACTCCTTGAGATAGAAATATTTAGAGATACAGCTGGGCAGACATCAGGCTTCCAAGAGAATCTGATGTGAGCCGTGAGAGGGTGCAGTTCAGGGCCACAGCCCTCATGCCCGGTGGTGCTGAATGACTGTGGGAAGAACAAGAGGCAGCCCCAAGAGCTCCAGGGAGAAATGCAAGCGCTGACTGCAGACGCCTTGGCACCAGGAAACGATGGCTGGGCCTAACAACTCCCAAAACGTGTATGAAAGAGGTAATGGGTCTCAGCAACAAAGAAGAAGCCACAGGAGTAGGCCTGGGAATCACAGTCCAAGGAGGGCTCTTAGTAACCAAACTCCACGTCGAGTCTCCTAAAACTTACAACAGTGCTCCTTAGGGTTGCTGAGGATCCGAGGAAGAGTTGGGGAGGCATCTGCTGTGAGAGTAGGGGGCTATTTGGGCAGGTCATGACTGTGCAAAGAACGCAGGTGAGTTCAATCAAAAGCAAACAAAAGCCAAATAAAGAAAACTGATGCGTAAGTTGTACTTCAGAGTATATTTTATGACACAACGTGAAAAACATGGGACCTTTCCATATTTCCATTTTATGATTAACTCAATACTCCAACGCCAGTATGTCTGTCTTCCCCTGAGCCATTTATGTGAGAGCAGACTGCTGGAGCTCCAAGGCATCTTCGGAATAGCAGGGATCAATAAATGGATTTCATGTCAATCAAAAGAAGCTCAGCCTCTCACTGGACCGCCTGAAATAGGTCCCAATTTTGTAATTGCTTCCCAGTTCTGTGATGCATAACTCGTTTCTTTACTTCTGGATTTATGATAAATAAAATTTTATCTTAACTAACCCCAAATAACTCATGCATGCAAAAAAAAAATCCCAACTCTCTCCTGCTGTTCACGTGTCCCCAGTGCTCTTGGAAACACGTGGCATCTGAGGATTCATTCCAGAAAAGCATTTCTATATTCTTCAGAATCCTAAAGAAGAAATATGATGTGTTTTAAAAGTGTCTAGACTGTACAAGTCCAACAAGATGTATTCATACATTAGGAAGAAATTTTCAAAGTAAAAGCTTGGATACTAATGTTTGTGGCTTAGTGTACAGACATCTACAATCAAACAAAGAAACACTATGAAATCCAAGTAAATGTGTCACAGGTCAGGTTTTTATTGTGGGGGGAATAAAAGTGACATTGTTTTATGGAAATGTCTAATATAGACTTCTTTAACTGTAGAATTTTTAAATGTAGTTTTCCTCGATTCTTTTGTCTATGATTATAGGAATGCTGAATTTTTATCAATGATGTGTTTTATAAATCATAATTTAACTCGAATGAAATAATGAAATATGAAGAGTATGTATTTGGGCCTTTTCTATTCTGCAACGATCAATTTCTCTTTTATGAATTCATTATTAATATCATCCCTATAATTATTGATCTGAGCTCCATCGTCACAATCAACAAAAACCAAAAGCAACAACATTTACCAAATGCTGGATTCCATTGTTAACAGGCATTAATAGACTAACATGTATTTATTATTTAATAAAAATAAAATAATGAGATATTGCTTTCATTACACTCTATATTATGCACCTGAAGTCTAGAATGACTCAGAAAATTGTGTGATGTCACATCTATAATGAGGAGAAGAACATACCCTACACCTTACTGTCTTTCAGAGTGGCTGTCCTGCGTCATATTTTTATCAGCAATGTCTGAGAATTTCTGTTGTCCAACACCCTCAACAGCATTTGGTAAACAGATGTTTATGGTCACACAGGAACTTTGACAGCCTCATGTTCAACAGCACGCAATTGTGAAGATTCCACCCTGTTGGAGGTTATGGCATTCCTGTGCATCTTCTTTTTGTTTTATTTGACCGGGGTCAGGTTTGAACCCAGCACCTCCGGGATATGAGGCCGACACTCTACTCCATTAGCCACAGGTACCACCCCCTATGCACCTTCTTTAGCATGAATTCAGTAACTTCAAACATTTTCAAGAAAAGCAAAGAGCCCATTGTGCTGTATACGCTACTTAAATTATAAACTTTATGGTATACTGATTTTATTAATTCATTTTAGTAAGGTGATTTATAGGGTGATGAAACTATTCTGCATAATGTAACCCTTGTGTGTACACGACATAATGAATCTGTCAAAACCTGTAGAACTTTTTTTTTTTGAGAAGGCACAAACTTGGACCTTTTTTTTTTTTTATTGTTTTTATTATTAAATCATAGCTGCGTACAATAGTGCACTCAAGGGGTACAATGTGCTGGTTTCATACACAATCTGAAATGTTTTCATCAAACTGTAGCCTTCATGTATTTTCTTAGTTATTGCATGAAGACATTTGTATTCTACATTTAGTAAGTTTTGCCTGTACCCTTCTAAGATGCCCCATAGGTGTGGTCCCACCAATTATACTCCCTCCACACATCTTCCCCCCTCCCCTCCTTTGCCCTTTGCCCCATATTCTTGGGCTATAATTGGTTTAGGACCTTCATATGAAAACTATAAATTAGTTT
>CAUYRH010045121.1:0-16368 GCA_963574655.1 Perodicticus potto
CCAAGGTTTTGTGGTGGCGGTTAGATATTACGCCGGGACACACAACCGTGGTAAACAAACTGACACAAGTTAAAAAAAAAAAAAAAAAAAAAAAAAAAAAAAAGACAGAGAAAACATTCAAAGATTTAGATAGAGCTTTAGAAATTAGGATAGTTGAAATGTTATTAAAAATCAGTAAAAGGTTTGGAAGATCAAGATGAGGAAACACTTGGGGTGAATTCCTTGTGCTTAGGAGTTTGAGACCAGCCTGAGCAAGAGCAAGACCAAGACCCTGTCTCTGAAAATAGCTGGGTATCATGGTGGGCGCCTGTAGTCCCAGTTACTTGGGAGGCTGAGGCAAGAGGATTGCTTGAGCCCAAGAGTTTGAGGTTGCTGTGAGCTATGATGCCACAGCACTCTACCCAGGGCAACAGAAACTGTATGAATGAGTGAATGAATGAATGAACAAAAGAAAATAGGAAGATGTGGGTTCAGTAAACCAAAGATCTTTTATGTGAGAAAGTGACAGTTGAGCCCCAGGGCAACCAGTTCGGCCAGTCCAGAGGGAGTCCTGTGACTCAGCAGATAGACATGTTTTGGGTGTTTCCAGCGGGAACCTAGCTCAAGGAAGAGAATGCCCAGAGAAGTGGAGCTCTGATTCTTTTCTGGGTCTGACTTGTCTAGAGCAGGTGCTAGTGGAGGTCCTGTTCTGCCTGTAAATCATTTCAACTGCACGTCAATGTTCAGCTTTGGCTCACTCTTGAGACCTGGAGAAGGTCAGTGAACTGAGAAGAAAAAAAAAGAAACAAACAAACAAAAAAATAGAACAGCCCCCTCTCCATAAACGTATTTCTGCTAGACTGCAGCTGATGGCTCAGTCTGCACCCCTCTGACTTCCCCAGTGCAGGCTGGGATCCGCACTCACTCAGCAAATTTTTTCCAGAGAACTTCATCTATTAGTAGCAATCTTGCCCCTTTCTTACAATGGTTTGAGCTTGTTCCTTGGCTTTCCCCAAAATAAAATATCATTTATGGATACACATATAGATAGCAGAGCTGCAGAGAAGCGCAAGGGAATGTTTAACTCAAAAATCAGAATACAGGTTACTTTTGTCAGGAGAAAGACATTATCCTGGAGAGCTCACAGTAGAATTTTAAAGTATTAGAAATATTTTTGTTTCTTAGCCAACTTCTTTAAAGTGTACATACAGAGCCAGTTGCAGTGGCTCATGCCCGTGATCCTAGCGGTCTGTGGTGCTAAGGTGGGTGAATTGCCTGAGCTCAGGAGATACAGACCAGCCTGAGCCTGAGCAAGAGCCTGTCTCTACTAAAAATAGAAAAACTAGCCAAGTGTTATATTGGGTACTGGTAGTCCTAGTAACTCAGGAGGTTGAGGCAAGGGAATCACTTGAACACAAGAGTTTTAGGTTGTTGTGAGCTATGACACCTTGGAACTCTACCCATGGCACAGAGTAAGACTCTGTCTCAAAAAAAAAAAAAAGACCAGGCGCAGTGGCTCACGCCTATTACCCTAGCACTCTGGGAGGCCGAGGAAGGTGGATTGCTTGAGCTCACGAGTTTGAGACCAGCCTGAGCAAAAAAGCGAGTTGTCCTCACTAAAAATAGAAAAACTGAGGCAAGAGGATCTCTTGAGCCCAAGTTGGAGGTTGCTATGAGCTATGATGCCACGGCACTCTACCCAGGGTGACAGCTTGAGATTGTCTCAAAAAAATAAAAAAAGGATACATGGGCGGTGCCTGTGGCTCAGTGAGTAGGGCGCTGGCCCCATAGACCGGAGGTGGCAGGTTCAAACCTGGCCCCGGCCAAAAACTGCAAAAAAATAAAATAAAAATTAAAAAAAAAAAAAGGATACATACATAATTATAGATTCTTACATATTGATGATTCAATTCACAGTAAATCTTTTACATTTAAGACAAATAAGGAGATTTTATTTATTTATTTATTTATTTTTTGAGACAGAGCCTCAAGCTGTCACCCTGGATAGAGTGCCATGGCATTACAGCTCATAGCAACCTCCAATTCCTGGGCTTAAGCGAGTCTCTTGCCTCCACCTCCCAAGTAGCTGGGACTATAGGTGTCCGCCACAATGCCTGGCCATTTTTTCGGTTGCAGCCCTCATTGTTGTTTGGCAGGCCCAGGCTGGATTTGAACCCGTCAGCTCAGGTGTACGTGGCTGGCATCTTAGCCTGTTGAGCCACAGGCGCCGAGCCACAAATAAGGAGATTTTAAATGGCTACTCAGAGATAGCAGGTGTTTGATTTATAGGTTTATTTCTCAATTAGCCAACTCTTTTTTTTTTTTTTTGAGACAGAGCCGCAAGCTGTCACCCTGGATAGAGTGCTGTGGCATCACAGCTCACAGCAACCTCCAATTCCTGGGCTCAAGGGAGTCTCCTCCCTCTGCCTCCCAAGTAGCTGGGACTACAGGCGCCTGCCACAAAGCCCGGCCATTTTTTGGTTGCAGCCGTCATTGTTGTTTGGCGGGCCCGGGCTGGATTTGAACCTGCCAGCTCAGGTGTATGTGGCTGGCGCCTTAGTCTGTTGAGCCACAGGCACCGAGCTAGCCAACTCTTATTACAGTTCAATACTGCCGGCTGCCCTTCCACCCCATTAGCACCCCCATCCCCAGGCCCTTCCATTTACTCTCACTCAGCTCCATTTTTTTTTTTTTTTTGTGGAGATAG
This sequence comes from Perodicticus potto, assembly GCA_963574655.1. NCBI lineage: Eukaryota > Metazoa > Chordata > Mammalia > Primates > Lorisidae > Perodicticus > Perodicticus potto. The sequence continues at coordinate 2,687 of CAUYRH010045121.1, forward strand.
AGTCTCACTTTATTGCCCTCGGTAGAGTGCCATGGCATCACACAGCTCACAGCAACCTCCAACTCCTGGGCTTAGGCGATTCTCTTGCTTCAGCCTCCTGAGTAGCTGGGACTATAGGCGCCTGCTACAACGCCCAGCTATTTTTCTGTTTTGCAGGTTGGCTGAGGCTGGGTTTGAACCCGCCACCTTTGATATATGGGGCTGGTGCCCTACTCGATGAGCCACAGGTGCCGCCCCTCCATTTTTGTTTTAAAGTAGTACTTACTGGCCAGGCATGGTGGCTCATGCCTATAATCCTAGCACTCTGAAAGGCTGAGGCAGGTGGATTGCTTGAGCTCATGAGTTCGAGACCAGCCTGAACAGAAAGTGAGCCCCTGTCTCTACTAAAAATAGAAAAACTAAGGCAAGAGGATCGCTGGAGCCCAAGATGGAGGTTGCTGTGTACTATGACACCATGGCACTCTATCCAGGGCGACAGCTTGAGTCTCTGTCTCAATAAAATAAAATAAAACAAGGCTTGGCACCGTAGCACAGTGGTTATGGTGCCAGCCACATACACTGAGGCTGGTGGGTTCGAACCTGGCCCGGGCCAGCTAAAAAACAATGACAACCACAACAAAAAATAGCCAGGTGTTGTGGCAGGCACCTGTAGACCCAGCTACTTGGGAGGCTGAGGCAAGAGAATCACTTAAGCCCAAGAGTTTGAGGTTGCTGTGAGCTGTGACGCCACAACACTCTACAAAGGGCAACATAGTGAGACTCTGATTCAAAATAAATGAATAAATAAAATAAAATAGTACTTATTAGCTTCTTAGTCTTCTAGAACAGGATCTCAAAATTTTTGGTATGAAAATTTTATGCTCTTAAGTATTATTGAAGAACTTGTTACGAGTCATATCTATTGATATTCATATTTGAAATTAAAACTGAGAAATTTTCAAAACATACAAGAGTCACTAGCACATATTCTATAAGCTGTCAATCATCATGTAGCCTCTGGAATGCTCCACTGTACACTCATGAGAGAATGAGAGTGGAAAAGATAAATAATATTTAGCTCTTTTGACCTTGATGGCCCCCTGAAAGGGCTTCAGAGGCCCCTGGGGGCACCTGGATTTTGAGCACAATGTGTGGCATACAGTGGGCACTGATCATCAGACATGTATTTAGTGTCCTCTACATAGAAATCCTTCTGCTAGACCCAATCCCACCCCTTACTCACACACCCCAGATCCCCTTTACTGGGATTCTGGTGGTAGACTATTTGTATTTCAGGCTTGCTGTCCTGGTATTAGTCTAAGAAGAATCTACAGCCAGCCCATGCTGTTAACCAGTCTGGAGGCTTTAGAACACATTTGGATGTTTCTTGGAAGGGTTAGTCACTGCCTTAGAAATGGTGAGAGGTGAGTACTTATAGCTCCCTTCTGAGCAGAGCCAAAGAAAGTGATGTAAGGAACAGAGATACCTCCAAGAATCACGTGTCCTTGGTCATTTGCCCAGTTTCTTCTTTTGGGAATTGGGATTTTACAACTAGAGTCTAGTTCCTAGGTAACAGCTAACAGTGCTTCCAACGTTAACATTCTACAGTTCTATTAATGTCAAGGCAACATTTCTGGATAATAAGCACTTAGTGACGAGTTGTCTGTCTGATTAGCATGTGAATCCAGCTGAGCCCCCTGTGAACAGTGGCTGTTTCAGAGACATTTGATCTCCAACCCAGGAAGCCCCAGGGCAACTGGAGTCATTTGGGGGTAGTGAAGCATTTAAGAAAACAAACTGAAATGCTGTCATCTGATATAACAAAGAAAACTAAGCCCATCCTTCATTTCATCTGGCATCCAATCTTGGCTAAGCCAAATGATGGCGAGTTACATCCTAGATGGACTCCACTGAGAAGGGCTGTTACGATTCACTCCTATAAAGTTGGTTTCCTTTATTCATCCATTCAACAAATGTTATTGAATGGCTGTTATTTGTCCTTCATTGTGTGAGATACTGAAATATAACTTGGGCTAAAAAGAGATGCCAACATTTGAGGGTTCAGTTAGCTTTTCAAAATAATTAGGTACTAACATCTAAATATCTGGAGATTTCTCATGAAAATCCAAATTTCCAGCATTACATAAACATGAGTTTGCTGTTGCCCCCCAGGTGCCTTCACTTGGTACAGTCATGTACCTTCCCTGCCCCGCCCCCATAGGCATTGGTTTGCCACCCTGGGTATACAGTTGAGGGGGAAGATAGACATGTTAATAACTCAGGATGTGCTTAGTGCAACACTAGAACTGTTGCAAAGGGCTAAGGAAGCATGGTTATACTTCACAGAATATGGATATACATAAAATGGGCCCTAACTAAGATCTACAGAGAACTCAAATTAAGCAACATAAAAAGAGTCAACAATTCCTTATATCAATAGGCAAGAGAGATGAATAGAACCTTCTCTAAAGAAGACAGACAAATGAATAACAAACATATGAAAAAATGCTCATTGTCCCTAATTGTCAGAGAAATGCAAATCCAAACCACCCTGAGATGTCACTTAACCCCAGCAGGAATGGCCCACATCACAGTCTCAAAGCTGCAGATGCTGGCATGGATGGGAAGAGAAGGGAACACTTTTACACTACTGGTGGGACTGTAAACTAATACAACCTTTTTGGAAGGAAGTATAGAGAATCCTCAAAGAACTCAAACGAGACCTCCCATTTGATCCTGCAATCCCATTACTGGGCACCTACCCAGAAGAAAAAAACTCATTGTATCATAAGGACATTTGCATTAGACTGTTTATTGCAGCTCAATTTACAATCGCCAAAATGTGGAAACAACCTAAATGCCCACCAATCCGGGAATGGATTAACAAGCTGTGGTATATGTACACCATGGACTACTATTCAGCCACTACAATAGATGGAGACTTTACATCTTTTGTATTAACCTGGATGGAGGTAGAAAGCATTTTTCTCAGTAAAGCATCACAAGAATGGAAAAGCAAGAACCCAATGTATTCAATTCTGATATGAGGACAATTGATGCTAGTACATGGTGGGGGATAGGGCATTGGGGGAGGAGAGAGAGGGAAGGAGAAAAGGGGTGGGGGATCATGGTGTACGACACATCTCTTGGGGGAAGGACATGATTATAAGAGTGACTTTATGGCTCAGCACCTGTAACAGTGATTACAGTGCCAGCCACATACACTGAGGCTGGTGGGTTCAAGCCCTGATTGGGCCAGCTAAACAACAATGACCACTGCAACAGAAAATAACCTGGTGGTGTGGCAGGTGCCTGTAGTCCCAGCTACTTGGAAGGCTGAGGCAAGAGAATTGCTTGAGCCCAAAGTTTGAAGTTGCTGTGAGCTGTGACACCACTGCACTCTACTGAGGGTGACATATTGAGACTCTATCTCAAAAAAAAAAAGAGTGACTTTACCTAAAAAAAAAAAAAAAAGAGAGAGAGAGAGAAAGAAAAAAAAAGAAATGGGCCCTGAAGGAGGCCTTCACTCTGCAATTATTATTATTATTTTGGAGACAGTTTTACTTTGTCGCCCTCGGTAGAGTGGTGTGGCATCACAGCTCACAGCAACCTCAAACTCTTGGGCTCAAGTAATTTTCTTGCCTCAGCCTCCTGAGTAGCTGGGACTACAGGTGCCTGCCACAATGCCTGGCTATTTTTTTTTTTTTTTTTTTTTTTTGCAATTTCTGGCCAGGGCTGGGTTTGAACTCGCCACCTCTGGCATATGGGGCCAGCGCCCTACTCCTTTGAGCCACAGGCGCAGCACATGCCCAGCTATTTTTAGAGATGAGGTCTCGCTCTAGCTCAGGTTGGTCTCCAACTCATGAGCTCTGGCAATTTTTCTGCCTCGGTCTCCCAGATTGCTGTGATTACAGGCGTGTGCCACCGCGACTGGTCTCAGTCTGCAATTCTTGACATGGTTACTGTGTATCTGGAACATTCCTAAAGTGGGGGTGGGGGAATGGAGGTGTGGAGAGAAGGAAAGAGAGATCCCAGCCCCTGCAGAGCCCCTAGTCTAGGAGGGAGGAGACAGCCAATGGAGAATGTAGAATTCCAGCGCAACGCCAGTGAGGGAAGCTATTGTACTACAGCAGAGTCCGGACGGAGTAGCTCACTTCTTCAGGGTTGGGAGTGGGAGAAGATTCCAGATTCCAAGCAGTGTCTAGAGAGTAATTGGGTAGAGAAAGGAGGTTGTGAGGGAGATGAAGCTGGGAGTCCACCTCTTGGTTTTTCTTTTCTTCTTCCTTTTCTCCTCTTTTAAAGAACATGAGCCAAAGTTTTATGTGTTCATTTCTTACATTTGAAGTACTCTTCAATGACATCTTTGCCCTGAGACTCTTTGCCGTAGGCCTTAACTACTACACAGCTGCAACCAACTACTTAACCGGGTTTCCCCTGTGTCAGTTTTACAAAGGCCCATCCATTTCTCTAGTTTATCTTAATCAGGTTGATTTGGTGTTCAATGCAAAGGGCCTCCACCAACATGACATACACAGGGTCATCACAGTTGGAAGCAAACACACAAAGAAGGGCTTGGTGCTTGTCTAAGGCTTTGGCAGCCTTGTAGATTCCACGTGCAAGGCCATCGGGAATGAGGATGGTCTTTAGCACCTCTTATAAAGCAGTGGTAACGTCCGTTACACCTCCAGCAGCAATGCCTTCCTTGGCCGCAGTGGTGGGTTATGGGTGAAGCTGAACTTGAACTCACCTGAGCCTCCATCTCCACATTACTGGGTGGTAGCAGGGAAAGAGAGAGAGTCCACTTCTTATTTATTTATTTATTTTTTTGAGACAGAGCCTCAAGCTGTCACCCTGGATAGAGTGCAACCTCCAATTCCTGGGCTCAAGCGAGTCTCCTGCCTCTGCCTCCCAAGTAGCTGGGACTACAGGCACCCGTCACAACGCCCGGCCATTTTTTGGTTGCAGCCTCCATTGTTGTTTGGCGGGCCCAGGCTGGATTCGAACCCGCCAGCTCAGGTGTAGAGAGTCCACTTCTTTGTACTGACTTTTCAGAGTATAGAACTTAGGTTGTGGCTGACTTCTACTGAATGGAGACAGCTGAGGGTAAGTTTTATTAACACTTGAGGGTCTTCCCATATGAGTCCCTCACTTCATGGAATGCTCTTCCCCAGCTTCCCCATGGCCAGCAGCTTCTTATTTATTTATTTATTTATTTACTTGTTTTATTTATTTGGGGGTTTTTTTGTTGTTGTTTGTTTTTCTTTGTAGAGACAGAGTCTCACTTTATCACCCTCGGTAGAGTGCCGTGGCGTCACATAGCTCACAGCAATCTCCAACTCCTGGACTTCGGCAATTCTCTTGCCTCAGCCTCCCAAGTAGCTGGGACTACAGGCACCCACCACAACGCCCGGCTATTTTTCTGTTTTGCAGTTCGGCCGAGGCCGGGTTTGAACCCGTCACCTTCGGTATATGGGGCCAGCGCCCTACTCGATGAGCCACAGGTGCCCTTGTTTTATTTGTTTTTTTCTTTTTAAGACAGAGCCTCAAGCTGTCACCCTGAATAGAGTGCTATGACATCACAGCTCACAGCAACCTCCAATTCCTGGGCTCAAGCGAGTCTCCTACCTCCGCCTCCCAAGTAGCTGGGACCACAGGCGCCCGCCACAATGCCCAGCCATTTTTTGGTTGCAGCCGTCGTTGTTTGGCCGGCCTAGGCTGGATTCGAACTCGCCAGCTCAGGTGTACGTGGCTGGCGCCTTAGCCCATTGAGCCACAGGCGCCGAGCTGTTTTATTTGGGTTTTTTTTTTTTGAGACAGAGTCTCACTATGTTGCCCTAGGTAGAGTGCTGTGGCATCCCAGCTCACAGCAACCTCAAACTCTTGGGCTTAAGTGATTCCCTTGCCTCAGCCTCCCGGTAGCTGGGATTACAGGTGCCTGCCACAACACCCAACTATTTTTTTATTATAGTTGCCATTGTTATTTGGCAGGCCTGGGCTGGGTTGGAATTTGCCAGCTCCAGTGTATGTGGCTGGCGCCCTAGCTTCTGAGCTACAGGCACCAAGCCAGCCAGCAGCTTCTTGTTATTTAGCTCTTAGCTTAAAAATGACCCCCTTCTAGTCTCCCTATCAAGAAGAGGCAACTGCCCCTCCACAATCCCACTGCCCTCTTGATTCTCTGAGTCCTGCTCACTGCTATCTACCATGGCATGTTTTGTTTTTTTTTTGTAGAGACAGAGTCTCACTTTATCACCCTCGGTAGAGGGCCGTGGCGTCACACAGTTCACAGCAACCTCCAACTCCTGGGCTTAGGCGATTCTCTTGCCTCAGCCTCCCGAGTAGCTGGGACTACAGGCGCCCGCCACAACGCCCAGCTATTTTTATGTTTTTGCAGTTTGGCCAAGGCCAGGTTTGAACCCGCCACCTTCAGTATGTGGGGCCGGCGCTCTACTCGATGAGCCACAGGTGCCGCCCTACCACAGCATTTTTATCACTGATTTCCCCTCTCTCCACACTGCAATGTAAGCTTTAGGGTAACAGGGAACTGATCTGTCTTCCTCATGGTCACGTTCTTAGAACAAACCTGCCAAGTTAGGAGCCACTGGACGTTTGTTGAATGTAAATGACCTACGTGAGGCATGATGATGGTTACAAAGGGATAGTTGAGAAATCCTAAATTACAGGCTGGTGTCTGGGCTTGGCAACGCATACCGGTATTCCTGTATTCCTCTTGCCTCCTAGCACTGTGTGGGGCCAAGGCAGAAGGATTCCTTCAGCTCAGGAGTTTGAGACCAGCATGAGCAAGAGCAAGACTCCGTCTCCACTAACAAAAATACAAAAATGGTCAGGCCTATAGTCCCAACTACTCAGGAGGCTGAGACAGGAGGATCACATGAGCCCAAGAGTTTGAGGTTGCTTATAAGCTGGGCTGTTGTCACAGCACTCTAGCCTGGGCAACAGAGTGAGACTCTGAATCAAAACTAATTAAATCAATCAATCAATCAATCAATCAGTAAATAAATTACAGGCTGTTAAGAAAGAGAGGCACAGCGATGTGTATGGTGGAGACTAGTTGACTCTAGCTATGACAGCTGCAAAATCAAGGTGGTTTGATAGGAAGCCAGAAGCCTCCCATGAGTGCGTGGGAATACAGTGCTGGATGTCAGGGGCTCAATGGCCAGAGATATCAATGTTTGGTAGAGACTCCTATCCGGGCCTCAGTTTCCTTCCTTGTCCACAAATGAGAATAATAATGATAACCGACCTCACATGGTTATTTTCAGAATTAAATAGGTTCTGTATATGAAAGTACTTAGTATGTAAATATTAGTTATTGTTTTAAGAGCAATTTCGCACTCACGTCATTTGTTTAGTGGTATAAGGCTGAGCAGGCAGAAGAATTGCTGGACAAGGACCAGAGATTAGGAAACAGGTTTTTTTTTAAAAACAAAGATTTTTTAAAAATTAATGAAAATTGTATGTTTATTGTGTACAATGTGATGCTTTGATGTATGCATACATTGTAAAATGACTAAATCAAGCTTACTAACATATGCATCACCTCACAGACGTATCGTTTTCTTGTGGTGAGAACATTTAAAATGTATTGTCTTACTGATTTTCAAGTGTGGGTATAATACATTCTTATTAGCTATGGTCACCATGCTGTGTGATAGTATCTTCTCTTGCCTAACTGAAACATTATACCCTTTGACTCACTCCCATTCCCTTCTCCCCCACCAGCACCTGGTAACCACCATTCTATTATTTTCTTCTATGAGTTAGACTTTTTTATATATCACATACAAGTGAGATCATGCAGTAATTGTCGGAAATTATTTCTGTGTACCTGTGTTATTCCACTTAGCATAATGTCCTGCAGGTTTGTCCATGCTGCAAACAATTGGGTTTCCATCTTTTTAAAGGCTAGTTGGTATTCCTATGTATATGTATATTACATTTTTGAAAATCCATGCATCAAGAAATAGGACTTTGAAAGAAGACACTTCCATCCCTGTTTTCGTTGAGTTCCTTAAAAACAGAGCACTGACCCAGAGATTTGGATGTAGTAACTTATTTGAGGGGTGATCCCTGGTAGCACAGTGAGGCAGTGAAGAAGGAAGACAGAGAAGGAAGAAAAGAAAAGGAAAGTTTCATTTCTGAGCTAGTTACTGTTGTGGGCAACTGCAGCCCTCTCCCTTGAGTCCTTTGAGAGGTTGTGTAGGAATACCTCAAAATTGTCCTACCAAGGGACGAGGAAGCTGGAGAATTTATACACTGACTCCTTCCCCTCCTTGGGTAGGGGTTGCTCCTACAGGAGTTAATTCTTCAGCACGTTGGGATTATCCTGTATGTGGGCCCAGCTTGCTCCTGTAGCCAGAGAAAGCTCTCAGCAGGTGTTTGAGTTAGGAAGCAGGTGACACGTATGGGATGTGTGGGAACTGTCTGCAGAACCCACGTGGGACTTCCACAGTAGACCAAGGGAATATGTGTGTGTGACGATGGCATTGGATGGTTCTCCTTTGGCCTTTGGGTACAGATTGGGAAAACTAAACCCCACATCATCATTTTCTCTCCAGGAGGAGCATATTAAATGGAGTGAATCATTATCCAAAAGTAGTCACTTCCCTTCAAGAGGCTTAAATAAACATCCTTCCCTGAGGATTCTGGGTTTGGCCATGTAGCCGCCTTTGGTCAATGAAACTGAGAGCGAAATACCAGTGTGCCCCTTATATCTTCTATCGTGACTCTCTCCATTCCCCTGACACAGAACAGCAGTGACTAAGATATGGACCTGTCCATCAGCCTGGTCTCAGAGTGAACAAGACACAGCCAACTCACAGCAGACATGTGAACAGAAAACCTTTGTGGTTGTAAGTCACTGATCTACTGGGGCTGTTTGTTCCTGCTGTATACTTTACCCAAAGCTGACTGACAGATATTTTTTGTAGGAGTGATTTCTGGATATGGCTTGGCTCAGGTTCTATGTGGCCCTTTCTCCAAATCTGCTTGACTGCTCAGGAGAGAGATTTCTATTAAGAGTTAGCTTTCCATCAAATAGTAAGGGACCTGCCTCTGTTGGGGCAGCTTGCAGTTTTCCACCTATGCCAGTGGCTTGGTGGTTGAGTCTGTTTAATGTAAGAGTGAGAGCAAAGATTCCTAACACATCCATCCACAGCATCTTCATTCATAGCACAACGTAGACTGCTCACCTAGGTTGGTTACGTTTGAGTGTGTTTAGCTGCATACTCAAGCCTGGTGTTTACCAGTAGTAAACATTTTGGTTTCCTCTCTCTGTCTCCTATTTCTCTAAATTGGTTCCTGACTTGATGAGAAAAGAAGAGTTATTTATTGGGTTCCTTAAAGTCCCCAAAGGCTTTCTGCATGAGTCCGGGGCTTAGCGATAAAATAGAATGGCTTTTTACAACTATGGGCTTCTGCCTGCCTCTCAGTATGGTATTTCCAATGCTCAGATTCACTTTGTATGTTAATATCAATGACAAAACAGGTTTTCCTGAAACTCTGTGTTTAAAAAAAAAATGGACAAGAAAGAAATTGGCTCGGCGCCCATTGCTCAGTGGTTAGGGCACCAGCCACAGATACTGGGGCTGGTGAGTTCAAACCCGGCCTGGACCTGCAACAGTGACAACTGCAACACAAAAATAGCTGAGTGTTGTGGTGGGTGCCTGTAGTCCCAGCTACTTGGAAGGTTGAGGCAAGAGAACTGCTTAAGCTCAAGAGTTAGAGGTTGCTGTGAGCTGTGACGCCATAGCACTCTACTGAGGGGGGCATAGTGAGACTGTCTCAAAAAAAAAAAGGAAAAAACGGGAATTGTAACTTTTTGTGTATCTTTATAAGCATGTAGAGGACAAAATCATAGTGGGTAGTGGGTGATAAATATTGTTTTAAGTAACAAAAGTGGGACTGGGGAAAAGTGCATGGCTTCTAGAAAATTATTTCCACTTTGTCATTTCACATTCTCTACTTTCTTTCTTTCTTTCTTTCTTTTTTACTTCTTTCTGTTTCCTAATTTTTTGTCTCCTTTGCTCTTTCCCATAAATCCTAAAATAGTGAATGGCATGGGTTTTTTTTAAAGAGTTGATTGGTCAACGGATTTTTCATTCATTCAATTATTATTTATCTATTGTCTCAATGTGCGAGGTCCTATGCTGGGCTGGTTGAAAGAAGGGATTTGAGGTATCCTGGTTTTCTATTCTATCATTCTCCTTTAACATCAAGCCCTGACTATTATCCAAAGGTAATATTTAATATTATCTTGGCTGGGCATGGTGGCTCACACCTGTAATCCCAGAACTTTGAGAGGTTGAGGTAGAAGAATTGCTTGATGCCAGGAGTTCAAGACTATCCTGGGCAACTTAGCAAGACTCCCTTGGTGCACAAAAATTTAAATATTAGCTGGGTGTAGTGGTACATACCTGTAGTCCCAGCTACTTGGTAGGCAGAGGCAGGAAGATCACTTGAGCCCAGGAGTTTAAGGTTACAGTGAGCTATGATCACGCCATTGCACTCTAGCGTAGGTGACAGAGTGAGACCATGTCTAAATTAATAATAATAACTTAAGACTGGTGTTCATTTTGTGCACCTTCAGTTTCACAGATTGTAGTCAATGTGTTCAAGCTTCGAATTGTCCATTTCTGAACTTTTATATAGATTATGAAGCAGAATAATATTTAGATATTTTATTAATTAGGATAAGTAATGTAAGCTTCTGTAAAAACAACAACAAACATAAAACAAACCTCAGTGGTCTAACAAAATTAAGGCTTATTTCTTGCTCACAGCACAGTCTCATGACCTGGGGCAGCTCCTTATGCAGCTTTCCTCCTGTTGATGACTTGGGGATCCAGGCTCCTTTACTCTTGGGATGCTCTGTCTTCAGCTCAGGGTGTCCACGGCTGCTATGGAAGGAAAAGAGAGGGCTATGGGATTGGCAGGGCTGTTTTGGAGAGCTAGTCCAGGAAGTGGCCTCTCATTTTTACCCATATTTCACTGGCCAGAATGTTGTTATACATCCCTGTGCTGACTTAAAGGAGGCTGGGAGCTGTCCCTGTGTTTACAGGAGTGTAGTATAGACAATGTCTTTGCCACAGACATATTATGCTCTCCCTCCCCTTACTCTCCCAAGTGTCTGCTGCTGTTCCCACCCCTTCCCTCATCTCAGGGAAAAAAAGTGTTATGGTGGAAATACAAAGAGAAAGAAGAGTCAGGACTCAGCTTTTTGAATTTCAAGACAGACTTTGAAATATATGGCTTGCAAGAAAAGTTATCTGTGTTTCAAAAGCCTGATCTTTTTTATTCCAAAACTCTAAACTCTGTGTGACTCTGGACATGAAATCTGTGTTCTACAAAACTCAGAGGTTCAAAAGAATCAGAATCCACCAGGAAAAGTCTGGCAGCCCCACCCAGGAGAGGCTCATGTAGCAAGGGGTGAGAGGGAGGAAACAGGAGGTGACCCGAGTCTGGTGGATACCCCCATCCCCCACCTCTTGCTTCTTCCTAGATGGAGCCTCAGGGAGGAGATAGGGAGAAACAGAGCTCCAAGTCTGGGTGGCATCTGGAAAGAGGAGACATCTGGTTTGCTTCTTACTGGAGGCAGTTAGAGGTGACAGCTTTGCAGTTTTCCCTCTGACAAGCTCTGTGAGGGGTAGGGGTGCCTCCTCAGTGTCTACTCCGTGGGGGCTGGACACAGCTTCCCAGAGAGTCCCAAGGCCCCAGAGCAGTGTGGGTGTAGCCGGGGTTTCCCCATGCCCTTGGCAGAGGCAATCTGGGTGGACCAATGAGTGAGGATCAGATAGGAAAGCCTGGTGGAGGCCAGCTGGGATGGATGCTGACAGAAAGGGACCAGGAGAGAGACACCTGAGCAGGTGCCAGTGGGACTACAAAAACTATAAAAGACCCAATGTCTGGACAGGACAAAGGTCCAGGAGCTTATGCTACAAAGGGAATGGAGGATCAAGATAGCTCAGTTCTGGCTCAGCGCCTGTGGCTCAATGGGCTAAGGCGCTAGCCACGTACACCTGAGCTGGCGGGTTCGAATCCAGCCTGGGGCCGCCAAACAACAATGACAGCTGCAACCAAAAAATGGCCAGGCGTTGTGGTCCCAGCTACTTGGGAGGCAGAGGCAGGAGACTCGCTTGAGCCCAGGAATTGGAGGTTGCTGTGAGCTGTGATGCCACAGCACTCTATCCAGGGTGACAGCTTGAGGCTCTGTCTCAAAAAAAAAAAAAAAAAAGAAATGTCTTTTTCAGTTGTTAAAATCAGGATCCAAGAAAAGACTATTTTAGTTTTTTTTTTTTTGAGACAGAGTTTCACTATGTCGCCCTCAGTAGAGTGCCATGGTATCACAGCTTACAGCAACCTCAAACTCGTAGACTCAAATGATTCTCTTGCCTCAACCTCCCAAGTAGCTGGGATTACAGGTGCCCACCACAACACTCGGATAAAAAGACTATTTTAAAATACAGATTTTTGGTTGGGGAAGAAAAACAAAGGAAAACAACATTAACACATGTCAACATCTTGGGCAAAAAAAGGCTAAGGTATAAAGTCTTGTTTGAAGTAGCAGATCAGACACTAGCAGAAATCAGCAGAACCTGCATAGAATCCCAGGTCCTCTGGTTAAACCAGCATAGTATCCCAGAGTTTAAACATGTACCTGTGGGTGTCTCCTTTTTAATAGCCAGCGCGAAAAGTCATAGAGCACAATGGCATCATCATAGCTTACAGCAACTTCAAACTGTTGGACTCCAGTGATCCTCTTGCCTCAGTTTTTCATTTTTAGTAGAGATGGGGTGGGGGGGGTCACTCTTGCTCAGGTTGGTCTTGAACTTGTGAGCTCAAGTGATCTACTCCCAGCGTGCTAGGATCACAGGTGTGAGCCACCACACCCAACCTATTTCTTATTTATGTGTAAAGCACTTACACTGACAAACCATGTATGGTGCTGTCTCACCACTGACTGAAGTGCACCTTGATGTCACCTTACCCCTGGCTACATCATCTCAAGTGTGCATTGCCAAGGCTGTTTTCTTTTCTTTCTTTTTTTTTTTTTCTTGCAGAGACAGAGTCACTTTATTGCCCTCAGTAGTGCCGTGGCATCATACAACTCACAGCAACCTCCGACTCCTGGGCTTAGGCGGTTCTCTTGCCTCAGCCTCCCGAGTAGCTGGGACTACAGGCGCCCGCCACAACGCCCGGCTATTTTTCTGTTCTTGCAGTTCAGCTGAGACCGGGTTTGAACCCGCTGCCTTCGGTATATGGGGCCAGCGTCCTACTCAATGAGCCACAGACACTGCCCGCCAAGGCTGTTTTCTTAATTTTACACTCACTTTTTTAGTGGCCTACTGCCTTTATCTCAGAGTTGTTTTGAAAATACTGCAACTCTGAAATGTAGTTAGGGCTCAATAAATGTTAGTTATGTTTGTAAGAAAATTCGTTATGCCCAAGTAATTTTTGCTACCCAGTGATTTGTTTTACTCACTGACCTTGTACTTGTTGGGGGGCCTAATGTGGACCCACACAGCCCCTTTCCCCTCCTCCTCCTCCCACAATGAAAGGCTATCCGGCCCCACCCCAAGAGTCCCTATCCACCAGAACCTTCCAGAAAGCTGTGGAATCTTTCTCCTCCTATGCCCAGTACAAAAAGGGGCCTCCAACTGCCCTTGGTGCAGACGCCATCTTTGCCC
>CAUYRH010045123.1:0-11206 GCA_963574655.1 Perodicticus potto
AGGAGCATAGGTATAGGTGGCACATTCCTTAAACTGATAGAGGCTATCTATGACAAACCCACAGCTAATATTTTACTGAATGGAGTAAAACTAAAAGCTTTTCCTCTTAGAACTGGAACCAGACAAGGCTGTCCTCTGTCACCACTGCTATTCAATATAGTGCTGGAAATTCTAGCCAATACAATTAGACAAGAAAAGAAAATAAAGGGTATCCAGATGGGTGCAGAGGAGGTCAAACTCTCCCTTTTTGCTGATGATATGATCTTATACTTAGAGAACACCAAAGATTCAACTACTAGACTCCTGGAAGTCATCAAAAAATACAGCAATGTCTCAGGATATAAAATCAATGTCTATAAGTCAGTTGCCTTTGTATATGCCAACAACAGTCAAGATGAGAAGTCAATCACAGACACAACTCCCTTCTCCATAGCTTCAAAGAAAATGAAATACTTGCTAAGAAGAATATGTTCCAGCTCCATCCATGTAAACACAAAAGAGGTAAAGTCTCCATCTTTCTTTAAGGCTGCATAGTATTCCATGGTGTACATGTACCACAATTTACTAATCCATTCGTGGGTCGATGGGCACTTGGGCTTCTTCCACGACTTAGCATTTATTCATCTCTTAATGGGCACTTAGGTCGGTTCCATTTCTTGGCTATTGTGAACAGCACTGCAATAAACATGGGACTGCAGAGACCTCATTGCCATGCTGACTTCAATTCCTTTGGAATTGAAGGTATCAGTATTGGGGTTGATGGACTATATGGTAAGTCTATTTTTAGTTATTTGAGGAACCTCCGTACTCTTTTCCATAATGGCTGTTCTAAAGTACATTCCTACCAACAATATATAGGAATTCCTCTTTCTCCATATCTTTACCAGCACTTGTAATTTTTTGTCTTTTTGATGATAGCCATTCTAACTATGGTAAGAATGTCACATCTCACTGTGGTTTTGATCTGCATTTTGCTGATAATTAGTGATGTTGAATTTTGTTTGTAAACCTGTTGGCCGTTTTTATGTCTTCATTTGAGAAATGTTTATTTAGCTCATTTGTCCATGTTTAATTGGATTTTGTTATTTTTGCTCCTGAATTGAATTCCTTGTATATTCTGGATATTAATTCCAAGTTGGCTGTAAATACATGGGTGTGTTTTGGAGTTTTCCATTCTGTTCCATTGATCTTATGTATTTGTTCTTACGCCACATACTGATACTTTTTATTCCTGTTCAGGATTTACCCTCTTCTTTCTCTCATGATAAAATGCCATCAACAGAATTACTAATTTTACTTATCCCACATTATACACAAAAAAGTCTCAGAAAAAAATTATCTACAATTTTCTACAATACTGAAAATGGCATGAGGTTTTGTGGGCATATACCTGAGGGCATATACCATTAGATGTGCACAAAGTTGCATTTTAAAGTCACTTCTAATAGTTCTTTTCTGTGCGGCTATAGCAAAATTAGATCAATTGGTTTCGTTTTACTTGCAATACTTAGGAATGGCTTGTTTATTTTCATGGTTGGTGAAAATGTTCGTATAACTCTCAAATAAAATGCACAAAATAGTATATATTCAAAGAAGTCTGGTTTCTATTCCCTCTACTGAATTTCCTCCTCTCTCCCTAGGCAACCATTATACATATCAAACACTTGTGTACAGATGCAGAGACAAGGACAGAGGCTCTCTCACTGTGCAGTCTTTATTTGTTCAGCATCTTCCTTTTAGACATACTTTCATATATAGGAAGATGTATCTTTAATTTCTGACAGTTATTTTTCCATACCTGTTACATGTTAAGTTATGTCTCCCTCCAAAAAACTGGATGTTGAAGTCCTAATCCTCAGTACCCCAGAATGTGACTTTATTCAGACATAAGGTCTTTACAAAAATAATCAAGTTAAAATGAAGTCACATGGGTGAGTCCTAATCCAAAATGACTGGTGTCTTTACAAAAAGCAGAAATTTTAGGGTGGAAGTTTCTGGTTAGCAGAAGTATTTATTTTTAATCTTCATTATAGAAAACTTGATGAGAAAAATGTTCTAAAACAAGAATTCCACCACGCAGAGGAAATACTTTGGGGAATTTTTTGAAAGCATCTTTATTTTTTCCTTTTTTTACATTTGTTTTTTATTTCAAATTAATATGAAGGGACAGTTTTTAGATGACATTGCTCTCACTTCCAGGGTAAAGTTCCATTTGTAGAAGAGCCCCTCCCCCAGGGGGCGTGTTAGTTCCATTTGTAGAAGAGCTCCTCCCCCAGGGGGTGTGTTAGTTCCATTTGTAGAAGAGCTCCTCCCCCAGGGGGCATGTTCTACAGCCTCACAATGTGCACAGTAGGTGAGATCCCGCCTCCTGCCCTCCCTCCTTCTGCCAAACATCCTCCCCCATTTTCATCTGCCTCTACCACCATACTAGATTATATTTGTGTTTTATTGTTCTTATGAGCATGTAATTGTTTATATATGGGTTTCATATTAGTATTGAGCACATTGGATCTTTATTTTTCCATTCTTATGATACTTTACTAAGAAGAATGTAAAGTCTTCATCTTTTTAAACAGTCCCAATACTTTATGTATGTCAACTCCATTCAGGTAAATGTAAAAGATATAATGTCTCCATCTTTTTTAATGGCCAAGTAATATTCCATGGTATACATATACCACAGTTTGTTGAGCCATTCATGGGTTGATGGGCACTTAGCTTGCTTCCATGACTTGGCAATTATGAATTGAGCCATTAATAAACATTCTAGCATAAATGTCTTTGTGACAAAATGATTTTTGTTCTTCTGGGTAGATACCCAGTCATTGGATGGAGAAGTGGAAATTTTGAGACAGACATGAACATGGAGGGAATGCCTTGTGAAGATGAAGGGAGAGATTAGGGTGATGCTTCTATGAGCCAAAGAATACCAAACACTGCTAGCAAATCACCAGAAGCCAGGGAGGAGACGTGGAACTGATTCTCCCTCCCAGCCTGAGAAAGGACCAAGCCTGCCAACGCCTTCATCTCCACTTCTACCTCCAGAACTCTGAGGTAATAAATTCTCGTTATTTAAGCCACTCAGTTTGCAGTACTAGAAAACCTATGTGCTATCTTGCTATCTTATTTTATTGGGCTATTGCCTCCTATTATTAGGAATAATGAAATTAATAACTCTTCTTCCTTAATCCATTCCTCTAAGCTTTTATCTTATTTTCCTTTAAAATCCAATGGTTTTAGTAGAATAAATCTCAGTAGTGGCAAATCTGGGATGACACGATTTGTACATTTTCAATGTACCGCTTTTCACCTTTTTATATTTCATGAAAGTTTTCTTGAAACTTTCTCATAGTTTTTAAATCTAGGCTATTGTTTGGGTGTTTTTACCCTTCAAGATTTCATTTTATGTATATTGGATCTTCTCTGTCTATCTTTTGTACATGTAAATTTCTTGGAAATAATGTTTTTCTTTTATTTTTGAGTGTTTACATCTTTCTTCCCTTTATCTCTTACTTTTTAAAAGACACTTGCCATTGTGTTTATTCACTGTTCTGTTCCTTTGTTTCTGAAATTAAGTTTTTTCTAGTTTTTCCCTGACTTCACGTCTCTCTCAATATTTTTCCTCGAATGGCCTCATTTTTAAGATTTCCTAATGCTGATTTATGGGATTTTTCTTTCTTTCTTTTTTTTTTTTTCATTTTGTTGGCTTCTTTTAGCTAGTTTTGAAATGCTAGGTTGCAGGTCACTCCTGTTCTGAGGGCATAATTATTTATGTGTTCTTCATTCATACACATGGCATCCTACTTTGCATTCTTTTTAAATCATATGAACTTCACATGAGATTCAACTATGATCCATGTATATGGCCTCTTAGTTTTTGAGGCTTCCTCTTCCGCCTCGTCACCGCATGCCGTCTGTACCTTTCTGTCATCTATTCTTGTTGGTTTTGTCCTGCCTAATGTGCTTTCAACTCCCAATTCTATCTCAATAGAGCAGAATTTTGTCCTGGAAAAATACCTACGTTTGTCAGTTCCGAGAGTTGATGAAGCCCCCACCTGCTGGCCCCTCCAGCCCCCTGGTCCTTGCTGTATCCCCTCACACTCACCCCCACATTACAGCCTATGAGGCACCTCCCAACTTCTTCCATTATCTTTCCAGTGATCTGCCTTGCTCTCCAGGAGCACCGAAAGGTGATCGTGGACTTCTCAAACTCTCAGTGTCATCACAAGTAACTTTTTCTTTCCTCTCTCAAACACAGTTTCTGAGACCATATGTGGTTTTTACCTACATGCTCAGTTTTAGAATTCATGGGGATATTCTGTCTTAAAATGTTTTGCAGCTATGATCCATGAGTTTTTGTTTCTTGTTTGTTTATTACTATTGTTGTTGGAGTGGGTTCAAAAATATCCAAAAGCCCTGCTGCTGATACCCCCTAGATTCCCCCAATAAATTTACCCTTGATGTGACACTCTTTAGCTACAAACACACACCCCCCAGTACATTCTTCTCCCACAGACACTCTCACCTAGGAACACACTCTCACACGTGTCCACACCCTGGGCACATCTAGCATGAACACGCATACATTGAACCATGACTTGACTCTCCACAAGACTCTGCCAGCATCTAAATGAATGACAGACATTTCCTGATTTCACCAACTCTCTGGGTGTGTTCCTCAGTTATGTTGAGCCTAAACCCAGTGGTGTCAACTCTCTCATTATCAATCAAAATATCCGTAATGGAATTATTGTAACACCTTGCTGTGGGGCCAAATGTTGTATATGTTCATTTTATATGGGCCTCCATTTAGACTAGAAATAAATTCCAATTTATTGTTCTAGTGTCTATCTGCCTTTATGATTAGGAAGTGACGTTTATTTGTCAGTGTTTTCAAAGAAAGATAGCTTGTGATGAAGTTACTCCCTGGCCCAAACCATATGCAATCTCACTCATCCTGATTCCATACATGGAAGATTTTTAATCAATTGGCTGGGGTTGGAGATCTTTTAAAATATTATTTTAAATTTATAAATCACAACTGCGTGCAATTATGGGTACAATGTGATATTTCAATATATGTATAGAATGGTGAATGATTAAATAAATTTAAAGGAAAAAAGAAGTATCAAGCCTACTTTAAATCATCAACTTTGGTTCTTCTGGCTGGGTACCAAGATACACTGATAAGGAAGGAAACTCATCTGATAGAATATTCTAGAACTAAGAAAATGGAATGTGCTGCAACCAGGAGAAAATGTTTATAAAGAGGTCATAACATGAGATATGCTTAAACTATGATGTTAGGTGCATGAAAGTGGATACAAAGTATGTGTATAAGACAATCATAAAAAATACTCATAAGAAAAATGTCATTGAAAAACTGTACCAAAATGTTAGGATAACAGTGGGACTACAAGTGATCCTTCTCTATTTTATAGAGTTTTTTTTTATTTTTAACAATGTACATAGTTATTACAATAATCAGAAGGCTCTTTTATAGACATAAAATATGTTTATCTTGTCAGTTTTATTTATCTTTCAGGGTCTATACATCACCTTTTCCATCTTCCATAAACATTATAACCTCATGTAGGGATTTTCCATGCTCCAAACTTGTAGTGTTACTGGCTATAAGCCAGTAATTCAATAACTTAGTCAGCATCATAATTGCCATAATGAGCTTTTAGAAAGGGATGTATCTGGGTTTCATTCCAGCCGCACTGACTCAGAATCCCTAGCTATGGTGTCCAGGATTCTGCATTCTGAACCAGCATACCTGGCCTCATTGAGTCAAGTGGTTTGCAGACCCCATCTGGAACGTTGTATTAGGGACTGGACTTTTCGCTTGGCGGTATTTGATACTTACTGGTGTGGCTGCTTCCTATTACAGACTCAGAACTTGCCCCAGAATTTTCTAAATGATTCCAGTTATTGGGCCAGTGAAGAAGACCCAAAGACTTAATACTGCTCCCTTTTAAAAAATATTAATTATGTAGGTTCATATCAAAACTTATTCATTTCCACCTATAACTCAGAAATGAAGACAGCAATAAAAGCAGCTAAAATAATGTCATTTCCTTTGTAGGCTGGTAGGCACACAAGGAGAATTTCAGCTATTCACTAAGAATAGTAACTACCTGGTAAGGGTCAGTAGTTTCAATGCAATAAAATAAATGAGGGCAAAACAAAGTAAACAAATACGCCAACACAAGTTTAAAATGTGGCAGACTAAAAACATCTAGTTACCATTCTCTTAAGCTAAGAAAATTAAACCAATGATCCCCATAGAAGAAAATTATCAGGTGTTAAAAGTTCTACAGACTTGGCTTACATAAAAGCAAAGAAAGGCAGAGAAGTGGCCGTGAACTCTGTCTACTCTCCTCAGCTCAGATCAGAAGCGATGGTCTTGAATAGTTCTAGGAGGATCTAGGTGAACTCAGATTTGAACCGGGTGGAACCACCCACTCTAGAGAGGGAAAATTCCCAAACACGGAGGTAATTCACTAAATCTGAAGCGGCTACTCTACAAAAGCCAACATCTTCCTAGATTACGGGCAAGAGGTTGTATCTACCAACAAAATGAAAAATGAATCCAAAGAACGTGCCCCTAATACTTGATCGTGTCTGGCCCTGTACTAGGCTGCTTGCCCGCATCGTCTCTGATTCTCATAGCAACCATTTTGCAGACAAGAAATCTGTGGCTTGTAAAAAATATACCCAAGATTCAAACCCTGGTTTCTCTGCCTCCAAAGTCCGTATGGCTCCCCATTCACCAGCCTACCACGTAGAAGCAAAAGAAAAATATCAGATCCACAGAAAGTTGGGGCCTATATCACTGCAGCTGATGTCAGGGCCAGAAACTCACTGGGAATAAAGGAGATGCTGAGATGTTTTGAGATGGTGCCTCTCCAGGACATTGAAAGAAACAGGAGAATGGTTATAAGTGTATGTGTGTGTGTGTGTGTGTGTGTGTGTGTGTGTGTGTGTGTGTGTGTGTAAAAGAGAGAGAGAAGGGGAGAGATTGGAGAGGAGGAGAGAGTGAAGAGAGAGAGGAAAAAGAGATGGAGACAAAGACAGAAAGGGGAAGAGAAAGAGATGGGGTGAGGAGAGAATAGGGAGAGAAGAGAGAGAGGGAAAAGAGTCTCACCACGTATATTTTTAGTATATAAGAATAGTAGACAAATCATTATAATATACCTTGCAATTAATTTTTTACAATTTGAACCCTCCCATGTAACTATTTCACAAACCAAGAACACAACAACCTGCCAGTCCCTCCGAATCTTCCTCCATCCCCTCCAAAGTCATCTGATCATCTATGTGTGTGTCCTAATCAATATTTCTATCCCAATCCCCCCCCACACACACACACTTATAACAAGAACAAACCTATTCAAAGAGCTCCTTCTATATACCAGGCACTGTGATAGGTGCCTTAAACGCCAACTTATTTCATCCTCACAATAACCCTCTGAAGAATTCACTGTCTCCATCATAGAGAAAAAGGAATTAAGGTCAGAGATGGCAAATAACTTCCCTGGGTTGATATAACTAAAGATATGATTTGATCTTAAGACACGCCACCAGCCTGGATTCTTCCCACAAAGCCACAGGTCCCCCCATGCTGCCACTTTTGATGTAATGTAGCTCAAGATCCCCCAAGAACAGAACCATGTTAAGTAGAAGGGTGAGAAAGGTCCTATAACTAACTTTATGTCCCCTTCAAATCGGTACTGAAGACTTACTATGTTGACCCATCTTTCTTGCCTTAATAAGGAAAAGAAATATTGTCTAATATTGATAATGTGATGACGACTCTGACAGAGCTTTGGTATTCTCTGAATATTTATCATCTCTTCCCAGGGATCAAAAACATAGGGTTGAGGGAAAATGAGTGGTCCTATAGATTCTACCTTAAAATAGTCCCGACTATATTGTTAATATTGGCTTTTTTTTCACTTGTCTCCTTCTCATAAAGGTCAAGTGCAGGAGAGATTTTCGGGCCAGCAGAGGTCATAAGGTATGTTTTGGATAGTTATTTAACAAATAACTCGGTATTTCTAAGATGCCAATGTTCTCATTAAAAAGAAAATGGGAAAAGGCAAATGCCTGTTATTTCTTAATGAGACACTAGGCTCAGCACATCATAGGAGTTATCAGACTTTATGCTCCCAACACCTTAATATCAGGTATTATTATTAGCTCCATTTGCAAATAAGGAAACCAAGTCCCAGGGTGGGGAAACGGTATCCCTTAGGTAGAGAATGTTGGTCATCTGGTTCCAGAGTCCAGCTCTGAATTATGAAATGGTCCAGTAGGTAACATAAATGAGGTGAGTTCAAGTTGCGATCATGGTTCTTACTAGAAAGGCCTCTCAGAGGATAAGATCGCTAACAAAGAAAGCTCGAAGAGGTGAAAGGAGGGATTTGTGTGTCTAGGAGCTCTCGAGCTGATGTTCCCATGTGAAGATGGAACAGGAAAGAGAGGTTCTATTTGCTTGGCAGCAAAGGCCCAGCTTCACTCTTGGCAACTGTTGGTGTCCTATTTCTTTTGCCATCAAAGGTAAGAAATAGGTCAATAAATTTCCCAGTTCCCCAAGTGAAGGAGAAGGTGTCCATGGTGAAAATAACCTGCCCTGTTTGAGCTCCTTCCACCAGAAGCAAAGAATAGGACCAACGCACTCATTTTCTGCAGCTTATGTTCTGGATATTTGCTGATAGAGCAGGTTATGCATTGCTGTTGATTTCACACAGAGGCTCACTTTACATCAACCTGGGCTCATAAATCAGGTCAAAGATGAATCAACACGACTATGCAGAATACAGATCACAGAGAAATGTTGACACTGGACTAATCTGAGGCAGAGAAGAGACACTCAGCTAAGTCACTGAATAAGTGCACAACACGAGTACAACGTGAGCCTTCCTCAAGCCCCAAATGATCTACTTTTCAACCTCATCTTCCAACACTACTTTTTCCTGCCATAAATAATAAACTGTCATCTAAGAGTCGAGACTCTTCTTCTTCAGATCTCTCTGGTGTACGGGTGTGCCTCCATACTGTATTTTAAGTGGGAAACAAAGACACTAGGCAAATGGGTAATGTGCCCAAAATCCAAAAATAACCACGTCAGAGGGAGAACTAAGACCAAAACCTCGATGTGTCCCACCGCCGGCCTCACTGGGGCAAGTGGACACAGAGGGCATCACAAATCAGCACAGGTGGCACCGGAACGGAAGAGGATGCATCCTTCATTCTAGCTATGGTCTCGGATTTCAGAAGCATCACCGGCTACTCCGGCCTCATGTTGCACCGTCATTTCCACCCACTTGCAAAGAGTAGTTGGGTATTCTACAGGAACCGCAGGTAGAAACCTCACCTCTGAACATTCTGCAGCAAAGGAAGGAGAAATTCATCACACGGACTATCCGTCTGCATGTTTTATCATCTTACCTCGGATACGAGCATTCAGCAGTGATGGGAACACCATGAAACACCTCCTTTCCCACTTAAAAAACAAGAGGAACATGCCAGATCTTCGACTGCGAGGTTCATTTTTCCAATTTCCAAGTCAAACTGCTGAAGGGGGGTTTGCCCTTGTCAGAATATAGAGCTCATTTATCAGCTTCTGGATAGTTCCTTTCAGCTATTTGAAGAGGTGACTTGGGTTACAAGCCTCAGATTGCCTGGCCTGCACCTTGCGTCTCCTTCTCTCCGAGGCAATCAGGCAAAATGTCATTGTTTGGAGTACTGTGGAGCCTCCCACCCTCCCAGGTAGCAGGTGGAATGAGAGGGTCTCAGTAACAGGATCCCTTCAATTAAGAAGAAAACATTGTCTTAACTAAGTCCTGCCCTGAAGATGGGCTTCTCCAAGATGCTGACCCCCGTATGTCAATGGAGCGAGGAGCTGCAGGGCTGATTTGCTTTTCTCTAAGTGCAGGTGCAAAATGAGGGAAACTATTGATTTCTATCAAAGTAGACAAGGAGCAAATAGAAGAGAAGACCACAGACAGGGAGGGGTTTGAATACAAATGGAAACTACCAAGCATAGTGCTGAGAGTTTCTGAACTAAGTTTCTGGCCAGAGACACCTACGTCACCACAGCATGAAAAAACATCCAGTGAGATTCTTGGCTCAGCATCTCCATTGCATTCCCTCATCCTGAGAAGGAGCTTTCAGTTACCTGCAGTGGCTGTGCTAACGGAGGTAGTCTTAACTGGGATCTTGATGATGGTAAATGAACAAACAAACAACCTCATTCCAGGTGGTTACAAGAGCTAAGAAGCACATAAATGCAAGCTCATGTGATAGAGTCTGACGAGGGTGTAGCAGGGGGCTCTTGAAGACTGACTTGGTGGTGCAGATGGCTAAAAAGTCCAGGGGTGGGATCCAGGGAGCAGAGGAGCCCTCTGAAATCGGGAAACAAAAGTGATCCTTTATACAAGCATCTTCCTGCAGAATTCTTAGTTGCATCAAATTCTTCAAGGCATTCTCTATTTTCACCACCCCCCACCCCAAGGTTAAAAACAAGTACAAGACACTACAGTACACGTACACCATGGAGTACTGCTTGACCTCAAGAAAAGATGGAGACTTTGCATCTTTAGTGTCTGCTGGGATGGAGTTGAAGTACATTTGGAAAAATTATCCATTGTACTCACTACTAATATGAAACCCATATATAAACAGGTAAATACCCACATGAAAGAAAAACAGAAGTGTAATATAGTAAGGGGAAGGGGAGAGGAGAGGGGGATGGAGGAGAGGGAGGGCGATTGGTGGGATCTCAGCTAATGTGCACAATGTGAGGGTATCTAACACACCCCCTGGGGGAAGGGCTCAACTACAACTTGAACTTTACATTAGAATTGAAAACAATGTAACGTAAACATTTGTACCCTCATACTGATCTGAAACTTAAAAAATTAAAATAAAATAAAAGAACAAGTGCAAGTGCAAGAGAGAATGGTTAGAGCTGCCACTCTGAGGAGACAGCATGTGAGCCAAGATGTGGATGGCGAGGGGGAACCAGCCACATGAAGACTAAGGCGGGCCCAGAAAGAGCAAGGCAGAGCAGAGCTGCACGATGAAGAGCCACACCAGAGATCACCAAGAGAAAGGGAAGACCGCGCCGGTGAGAGGTGGTCAAGAGAATCTGGGGCAGAGAATAGATGAGGACCTTTTTGTTTTATTTTATTTTTTT
>CAUYRH010045127.1:0-44715 GCA_963574655.1 Perodicticus potto
GAAGTGGGGGTGGGGTCTTGGAGTGTGCCACACCTTTTGGGGGCAAAACACGATTGTAAGAGGGACTTTACCCAACAAATGCAATCAGTGTAACATGGTTTCTTGTACCCTCAATGAATCCCCAACAATTAAAAAAAAAAAAATACAGAACTCTGACCCTAATACTTGAGACAAAAAGAAACAATTCTCCATATAAGTCAATTATTAATCTTTCAAACCTTTGAATATGACAAACATTTTTTTTTTAACCAAGAATAGATGTACTAGAAATATAGAACCCCATTCCGAGCTCTGTCTCTCATTCTCTAGGGCAGAGAAGTGCCTCTGGAGCTCCAGAATGGGGTGTCCCGTTTCCTCAAGTCTCCCAGCAAAGCAGTGACCCCAGCAAGAGAAGACAGAGATGAAGAGAAAGAAAGACAATGGTTTTCTCCACCACCACTCAAACCATAGAAAGCTTCCTCAGTTAATCAGAGCTCAACCTCCGGACAGCAGGTCAGGGGATCTAATTGAATAAGTACTTTTAAGAGGCTTATTAATATTCCCAAAAGTCAAAAATGCTTTACATCAGCAATTCCCAATAATATCAATAACAAACTGTGCATAGGTAGTGATGAAAAAGCTGCTGCCTTAACAGTCTAGGTAAGAATCCAATACCTGCAAAAACAAACTAAGAGGCCCCCAAGTTACCATAACAAAATACCTAAACTATTGTAAATCTATGAAAGGGAATTCAGCACAACATATCACCTGTTAGTTTCATCACAGACCTGGGAAGGAAAGCCCTTCCCGGCTTTATTCCAAAGAAGAATGCAGATCCCTTTAACATGATTCTCCCAGCACTGAATCATGTTTCTGAGGCCCCATCTCATGCAAACACAGTGCCCAGCGCTTAAGAAGCAATCTCTACACACTTGGTGGATGAAGGAACGGGCAGGCGATTTATCTGGAATAGTCTTCCAGAACAACCCCTCACACATCTACAGTGACATTTTTATTTAACTGTCATGGGCTATGCAGAGTGCTGGCTAAAATAGAGACAACATTTTCTTTTCCCAGAAGCCAGCTTATCTCCCGGAAAAAAATATTAGGGAGTGAGCAAAGTAAATTCCTTTCTCTTCCATATTCAAGGAATATGCGTTTCTAAATAAGACAGAAGGAGAAGAGGTCGGAAGAGGAAAAGGAATACGAGGGGGAGGGAGGGGAAGAGGAGGACGTGAAGCATCTGTTCAACGCTGGGCACTGTCGTGAGTATTTCACACTATCAAGCTTAATCATCACAACTGCCACGCGAAATAGACATTCTTATTATCCTCATCTTACAGTTGAGGTAAAACAGAGGTAAGTACTCATTCAACTAGTGCCTGGCACAGACAGATCTCAAGACTTGGCGGTATAGCTCAAATGTCTATTTTTAACCTACATTGTACTGTTTATAACAGCACTGTCCAACAGAAGCTTCTGAGATGATGGGAATGTTTTATACCTGCTTTGTCCAGAAACCAGTAGCGACATGCAGGGACACGAGGTTTGCAATGCGGCCAATAGAACTGTACTTAACTTTCATTCTGCAACACTTTTGTTATAGTTCCTTTTTTTGGTTCAACTAATGTAAGACCTGTCACCCTTTTTGAAATCAACTTAGTCGGCTCCTCTTCTTAATTCCAGTCTTTAGTGTGGTTGCCCAACAAGAAGATTCCCACACTGAGACTTGAAATAGACACCCCCCCCCAACAAGGTTGAAGTATCATTTGGGTTCACATGATCCAATCCAGCTTTTATCAAAGCTCTGCCGTGAGGCTCAGGGTGTGGGTAGTCAGATTCCTTCTCTGCTCTTTCTTGCACTAGAAAAGGAGGGTAGTAGGTGATTGGGCAGATAGGGCTTAAACTTTCCTCCATCTCTAGATATCTCAACCCAATTCTTAACAATTAGGAAGAACAGAGTGTTCAATTTATAAGGATTGTTCAGTATATGAAACAATGAAAAGTGGGTAGAGGTGACTGGCCAGATAGGGCTTAAACTTTCCTCCATCTCTAGATATCTCACCCAATTCTTAACAATTAGGAAGAACAGAGTATTCAATTTATAAGGATTGTTTAGTATATGAAAGGAAATGGTGTAAAACAGATTAGGCTAAGAAAGACTAAGTCGTGGCCAGAATGACAGCCAATTTAAGTAAGTTTTCTAGGGCCAAAACAGAGATGGGTTGTGGGTTTGTTTGTTTTAAATCACAGTCAGGACAGTAAACACCTAACCTCTAGCACATAGTAAATAATAAATATTTAATCTGGTGGCGATATCTAAGCTGACCTGGAAGCAGAAGGGGCTAAAAGTGTCAGGGAAGACAGTTTACAGGCTATTACAATAATCTAGCGTAGAGACGATTTTTAGAAATTATTAACGAGGGTGAACTGATTTAAAAGACATGGGGAAACTATCATTTCCTAAGGACCTACTGTGTGCTAATCCTGCTAATCCTACGAGGGATTATGTCCACCAGTTTTCACAACTCTAAATGAAGCATGATCATTCCTGCTTTCAAGGTAACAAACTAAGGCACAAAGAACAGGGTATGTTCCCAAGGTCATACAGCTGGTAAGAGACCAAGTGGATATGCAATCCTAAATGCACCTAAGCAACTTCTTTCCACTCACACGACCTTGAGTTCTTCAGACCTGGAAATCAAACAGATGAAAAGGGGAGGATGTCAAGAAATACTGAAGGTTGCTGAACCTTGGTGATGAACCCTTTAATAAGTCAACCAACAATTTCTAAAGGACCTGGTGGAAATACTGTTCAATATAACACAGTCTTTTACTTGAAGAGATTCGCAGGTGGCCAGATAATTACAAATAATGTGACTTAAGCCTGAAAAAAGCAATAGAGAGGTCATGAGAAAAAGCAAGTTTATATACATAAGAAATCACTCTTGCAACTATAGGATTATAACAACTAGAAGTTTTCAAATAATACTGAAATTAAGGATAACCATCTCAGTCTCCAGAGTGTTCTTCCATACTATTAAAAAGAACTCTCAACAAATTAGTAATCATTAGCTTAATTATAAGATATTATATATTCATTTCATTCATCACCAGTACTCTGCAGAAAGTACTTCCCTGCACGTCTCTAATGTAACCTCCCATGGCAGTTAAAGGAAATCCTGTATATGCCCCTTTCCCTCCTACAGAACAAAAACGCTTCTCTGTATCTTGGAAAAGTTTAATTTGCTAGAATGGCATTAATAGAAATTATCAAACTCTAAAAACTCAAAACCTTCAGCATTTTCAGTCCCAAACACATAGATAAGGAAATAATTAATTCAAAAGGCATCTCAGGAGAAATCAAGGTATAAGCAAACTACCCACAAATCAAAAACTAAAACAGATTTAGTTCAAATTCACGTTGTTAACACACACACACACACATACTCAGAAAGTGGGCTGATCACTGAACTATTAATTCTGTTTTTCCCTTTTTTGAGGTGTATTATTTATAATATAGCTCATGTAGGGTGCAAAGTTACTAGCCTATTTTATAACATAAGAAACAAGGGCAGTAAGATCAAGTTATTTGACCTAAACAACCTGTGATTTTAGAATTGACAAGCAAATATAAAAGTACAAGCAACTGTCATCCAGCTCGCATCTCCAAAAGCAAAACTACAGGGAAAAAAGGGCAAATCCCCTCTAAGAGGGAGATGTCATTTACCAACAGCCCTCATAAGCCCTCGCCACCTCTCACACACCCTGACACACAGTGGGGCCTTGATGAATATTTTTTGAATCAATAAATGACAAATAGAAAACCGTTATTTCAATAAATGACAATAAGCAATAAATGACAAATAGAAAACCATCATTCAAACCGTTTTTGAATGATGAGTCTGGTGAAATCAGTGGTATATTCCATTTCCCTACAAGGAATTTTATTTTAAATGGGGCTATAAAGAATTCAATGTATTTTTTTTTAAGTACCGCAGGGAAAAGGGTGGTCCATATAAATCCCACTGTGACCTCTACCTAATACTGCACGAGAAATAACTAAGAACTACTTTTTAAGCTAAACTCAAAACTTTTGTCAGTGCTGGTAAGTTTGATGCACTACCATAAAACGCACACAGAGAAGATAAACTGATGTTGTAATAGCTTAAAAAAAACTCGACTGCTTGAGGAAAAAACAAGCATATTTTTTTAAAATGTAACTATCATAAGAATTACCTTCTACAACCAAAAGGGGGAGAGAGTGTATTCCAACCTTGTTATAACATGACAATGCAAACATTTTGTAATCCCTTTTTGGAATTTTTAACATTGGCCTACAAAATTCAACTGGCTTTTAAAGCAACCTAACAAATAATACAACTGTGAAGAAAATGTAAATATATGCTCTTTTCATCCCCCTCCTGGCACAAAATCTAAAATGTGACAATAGAGAAGCGATGTCCTTCAGGCCTCCCAGGAGCTCCAGCCAGAAGTGCTGGCAGGAACCCAGGCTCCCCCAGAGGTGTCTGCCTGCTCAGATTTGGGCTTCCAGCAGTCTAAACACAGCCACACATGATAAGACAACTCTGCTTTATTAACACCCGGAAAGTAAACAAAAGGAGAAGGATTTTCCACTAAGAAGACTTTCAGCACCCAACTGCCTTCATTTTTAAATG
Source organism: Perodicticus potto (assembly GCA_963574655.1). Lineage (NCBI taxonomy): Eukaryota > Metazoa > Chordata > Mammalia > Primates > Lorisidae > Perodicticus > Perodicticus potto. The sequence continues at coordinate 4,659 of CAUYRH010045127.1, forward strand.
TTTATTGAAGTTCCTATTGTGTTGGAAGTGGGGTGCAAGGACCTGAGTCTTACACACTTGCAAGTTTCCTTGTCAAAGCTTCGTAAAAGTCCATACACACCGTAAAGAAACAGCAAAGGGGTCAAGTGCAAAGGTCACAGGCTCTGGGTGGGGCAGCCTTGACCTCAGTGTTGTCTCCACTCACTAGCCAGTGGTCTAGGGCATGTGACTTAACTGCTGGGTGTTCTGTTTCCTTTTGTGACATGGGGGCAATACGACTGTCTTTCTGAAATATAATTTGTGATGATTCATAACGATGTATTTTTAGCATAGGACTTGGCATTTAGCCAAGTGTTCAGTAAAGGATAGCTCTCTGTGCTTGAGCTAAATCATTATTTATTAAACCTATTTAATGAGTACTTAGTAGGTCCCTCTCACAGGTTAGGCACTAAGAACACAGATAAAACCGAAAGAGCCTGTCTTTTCGGAGCTTATATTCTACTCTGAGAGCCAGATAGTAACAATTAGCTGATTACAATATGGTGTGTGGGGTAAAAAACTACATGTTTTTCTAACAGATTTTTTGACGCATAATCAGTGCATAAGAAAGTCCACATGCAAGTATATAATTGAATAAGTTCTGAAATATGTATGCAGCTGTGAAACATCACTACAATCAAGATAACGAACATACCCATCACTTCCCAAAACTCCCGGTACCGATGCCTTCTCCCTGCACTAACACCACCCACCATCTCTCAAGCCGTCCTTGATCGCCTACTCACTCATTAGAGTTTGTTCCCCATTTTTAAAAGTATTTTATAGACAAGGAATCATACAATAGTCACTCTTTTTACCTGGCTTATTTCCCTTAGCATAATTGAGACTTATCTATGTTACATCAATAATTTGAAAACACATTGGCCAGTAAGATTCCTCCTCTAGTCTACTCTACACACAGACCCACACCTTTCCCTTCAATTACCATCTTTCCAGCAGACTCATGCCTATGACCTCGGAGGAGTACAAATAAATCTAAAGTTAGCCACTTTGCCAAGAGTTCTCTTCACAAATGTAACATGCCAAATACTATTTCTCTATCATTCACTGCTTTACCCATTAAGTATCTCAGACCAACCACTACTTTTATTGTCAGAATATAAAGATAAATGTTTTGCACTTCCCACATCAAGCAAACAAGACGAAAATGAGTAATCTTGAATCAATCAACAAAGCAGACGCTCAAGATAGTTTTGTGTACATAGATGCATTATCACTTTTTAAAATACAAAATGAGTGGCACATCTGGCTTGTCATAGATGGTAGGAATTCTTGAGAAACTGTTCTACAGATGTCCTAGGATCTAAAATACTATTCCTACGAAGGCTGACAATTTTCCAGCTGAGTGGTCAAGTGCACTACTCAAAGGCGTGAACTTCTTCTGGTAGAGCACCCAACCGGAACCCAAAGAGAGCGCTTCCTTACAGCAGATTTTTAGGTAACTGCAGGATATTCAAACTGGATTAAAAACTCTGTTTCATTTCTACCTCTGATTTCTTATATACTATCTAAGTAGTATAATGGATCAAGATGCGATTTAACTCTCAAGCACCAAGTCCAATAACTGGCGTATAGTAGGTACCCCGTGAAGCAGGGGTGTGGGAGTTTAACATGCCTGATAGAACATATAGTCTTATTGGTAACTTCTCTAGAGAAATTGTTCCCTCCCAGACTATGCTGAATCCTACAGTGTTAATTGGTCATTCAACAAAATCCCACATCGCCTACATATTCAGCACCAAGTTGGCCAACAACTGAGTGTCTGAGACATTCACTCACAGTGTCTGCTATGTGCCTGGCACCAAACAAGGCCTTTTAAAGGATGAATAAGGGAAAATGATCCGACTCAATCTCTACTGAATGCTCTAATTTTACTTAGTTTAAATGTAAAACAATGGGACATACAAACAGAGACTTGCTTTGTGTTGTTTCGAATACAATTTATCTCGCTGTAGGGTTAAGTTAGAAACCCATGATAATAAGGTGTGTGCTAACACATGACATTACTCATGCTTCACACAATGTTCAATTAGCCTCATAGCTACCTTGATATTTCAATTCCTAGATGTCTTAAACATCTTTTGAGATCTTTGAATAACAACCACATTAATGGTAACATCCATTGATTGTGTCCCTACTGTGCGCCAGGCACTGCCAGGTCAAATTCTCTAGTCCACTTGCTGGGAATATTAACCACATAGAAGAAAGCATGAATAAGCCTTTCTTTGGAAATAAAATAACATACCTGCTATTCTGACATTTGCTTAAATCACCTACCTAAAAGCTGACGTTGATATTGTATCTGTTATTGAAGACTCTAAGAGCACTCAAATCATCTCGGGACAGCTACATGACAAACCATCCCCCTAAAAACAACTTGCACTTTTTGCTGACTTGCGGCTGTGTCCAAACCAAAAACATACAGTGAAATTAAATGATACTGTCCATAAGAGCTTTACATTCTTAGGCATAGATGAAATGAAGCATTTGCCAAAACCTGCTAACACTGCTTACATGATTATTAATGGTAACAGGGCCTGTGCATGAACAGCATCAAATGGGAACTAGGGAGAGAGAGAGAGAGGAAGGGAACTATATACACACACATTCCAGCTGAAATCCTAGAATTAAATGCTGACACCCCAAAGGCATGTAGGTTAAGCGACTGTAGCAGATGAAAATATTTCAAAGCCAGATCCATTTCCTGTTGAAAATTCCTTACATTCCATGACTAAATCCTAAAGGCCACAGGCAGCGTTGCAATCTCTGATTGTGCTGATATGCAGAAAGAGAGCAGGACAGTAGGTTGTGCTCTCAGCAGAACCCCTAGACAGAACATGGGTACAGTCTTAAGGCAAAATAAAAGTGTCTGGAAGGCAATTCACACGTCCGCAAAGAAAGAGTGACAACTGTGACCTTGAGCCCCTTTTAAAGGTTCTTCTGCTTTAAAATCTTACTGGGTTCCTATAGCCTAACAAGATCCAGCAACAATTTTTTTTTAAGATTTTAATAACACAGCAAGATGAAGATGCCTTGATCTATCTATGATCCTCATGGCAATCACTGATGTTTACGGAGTACAAAAGTGCTAGGCATCCGAAGTACTCAAACTACGTTTTAGCCTGTAATTTACATTTTGACTAAGAGTCCCTAAAACACTCCACAATGTCTGTATGTAATTGAGAATGCCTTACTTGTCTCAAATTCTGCTAAAAAGGGGGTGGGGAGAGAGGTTGCTAGCACCTTGAAGCAAGTAAAACAACCCCTCGTATCACATACAATGTTGAATCACCATCAATATCAAGTGCTTGTCTGTAAAATCTCGTTAGTAAATTATCCCTTATAATCTAGAGCAGTGGTTCTCAACCTCCCTAATGCCATGACCCTTTAACACAGTTCCTCATGTTGTGGTGACCCCCAACCGTAAAATTATTTTCGGTGCTACTACATAACTGTAATTTTGCTACTGTTATGAATCATAATGTAAATAAATATCTGATAAGCAGGATGTATTGAGGCGACCCCTGTGAAAGGTTGTTCGACTCCCAAAGGGGTCGCGACCCACAGGTTGAGAACCGCTGATCTGGAGCTACTGACAGGTATAAAGATATGCAAAGCTGGGTCCATGGAGATTCTCTTGCCAAAAAGAAGTCAGTAGGATTATAATGAAGTAGTGCCAGTTCTTCTACAGCCCAGAAGGGGAATTTGAAGGGATAACTCAGGTTCTACCTATGACTACCCAGCTCTGACTTAAATAAAAATCAGAGTAAACTCAGAACAGTAGCTTCTGAATATACTGAGTGACCTGTGTCTTCTTGAACTTGACCCTGAATGATGTATAAAAACCATTATTCGTGATTGCTTACCATTTCTCACCGTATTTCATATTTCACTGAGAAGAAAGTGATTCTAACAGCCAAATTAACTTCAAGGAAAATTCATACTACGTCTTCTGACTGTGTGTGTGTGTTGGGGGGGGGGGGTTGGGAGGGGCCACACATGGGCATAGCCCCCGATACACTCATACATGCCAACAGCCTGCCAAAAATCACACACTTGTATTTCCAGATTCTGAACAAATTTAAACTCTGTTGACTGAGTTTGGGAAGAGGTAGTTTGTCTCATTTAAATACTGGAGTAATATTATTCAAAAACAAGTTCTAACATGGCTTGTAATAAACTCTTCACTGAGGATAATGACGCCTACACCTGTGGAATACTGATGAGGCAGGATCGCCTAAGAAGCACTCAGAATGAAATAAAATGAAACCAAGTGTCAGAACACAGTCCATCTCCTTTGCCTCATCTTGTACCACTGAGAATTAACTAGATTAGCCATTTGGAATATTGATTCTCAAAAAAAAAAATGTACTTTGATATCAGAAAACTGGCAGTTTTGTTTGTACCTTTCAAACCTGACAAGGTTTCCTGTTTTCTATCTTATCTTTGAAAAAGAAGGCAGCTAAGTACAATTCCCATGTGCCTCACGTGCCTTGTGACCTAATCAACAAAAATAATTTTAATTAACAGATAAATTTCTGGCTTAGTTAGTAGGAAATTTACTTAAAATTGTTTCAGGGAAAAGCCTGGAGAATAATAGTGTAAACAGATTATTAGAGAGTTTTTTTTAGTATCTCTATTATACAGTCTTCCATATCGAGGCAGATCCCAGCAGAGACAGATGGTCCAAGCCTCTAACAATGAATGATTAAAAGCAAAGGAAAAGAGGCAAGATACTATTTAATCCTTCTTCACAAATAAACATCAATAAAGCAGTGAGGTCATAGAGTATTTTTCCGCTTATAACCCCAAAGGAAGTACTCCTCACTAATTAATTGTGTACCAGGAACATCATTACTTTTGGAAATCCAACACGGACATTAATTCTATTAGAAGTCTACTCAGAAAATGTGTTCTGTGGATTCTCCAGTCAACTATCAAGCACCTATGAGGTGCTAGGTTACAGGAACACGGAGCAAAGCTGTCATTATCTGTTAAAGGATCTGAACTTCATTCACGGATTGCAAGTCCTTACCCACAGAAAAATCACAGAGATTTGTCCAGTCCTGACAAATCTTCCATTAAGGATCAATCATAGAAGCCAAGAGGCTCGGGCTCTTTAGGCCTCTTGTCACTACACTCAAAGTTCTTTTGGCCCCTTTGAATAAACCTGGCACCAGTTCCATGAGCAGCAGGATGCGGCATCGCTGGTGCCAAAATACCGCAAGCATTCAAGCACCGGCGACCTCAAATCGAGGTCATTATTACCATCTCCTACCGCTTCTTGACAGTTGGCTGCTGTTCTCTGAATGTCAGAACCCTCTATTCTACTGAATCATTTTAACTTGTGGACCAAGGTTGCTTAAGGGTGCTCCAGGTAACATCTTTTCAGTATTAAAGAAAACAGTTCCTTCTTTCACTAATAAGAAATGTGTTAAGAAGGATTCAGAAACCCCAGGACGGTGATAGATTTGTGTGTTTGCCAAGTCCATTTTAGGGTAATTTTCCTTTTTAAGCAGAAATCTAGATGAGCAAGTTAAGAATAATAGCAAGAATGAGATGGATACATACAAAAACACAATAGAGAAGGTTTAAGATAAACGGAAATTTGTGTCCTTAGATTCAAGGTCCACTGACCATTGTTACGGGGCAGCTAGGGAAGTGGAAGAATGCCTCCATCCCGAATGGGAAAGACTAAGATTGTTGGACTCTATTAGTGCTTTCATTGGTGGCCTGAATGAAATAATGACCTAAGGATTGCATCTTCTTATAATATTGAATGCATTCACACACTAAACTATATTCAATTACTGCGCTGAACAGTAATATGTTATGCGGTTTGTAGCCTAGGACCCATAGGCTAGCCCACAAAGCTAGGAAGCTGTCCCATCTAGGTTTGAGTAAGTACGCTCTATACATGTTGGCACAATGTCAAAATTACCTAAGGACACATTTCTTAGAACGTATCCCCATCATTAAGCAATGTATACCTGGACATCTGTGGTCCGTCAGCGAAACTTTAGATATGTTCATTCTTATTCAGGCAAGGCGTGTGTTTCAATCTTACAAACCTACAGTTCTTGAACTATTTGCTTCTAGAACCCTCTTTTTTAAGGCCAAGTTGTTTCAAATGCTCCTAACATTTATGCCTGTCCTTAAGTCTCTTTTACACTTGAACCTCTCCCAATTAACATTGTCTTGTATCCTCCTTCCACTCCCTTCCCCCCCCCTTTTTCTAAGTAAACACTTGCTTAAATTGACTCCTCCTCTGTATTTACAACAGAAACAACTGGACTAGGCCTTACTAGAAGCACACATCTATTATGGTCATAAATGTCACCATTCAATAAGTCCCCGTGCATTTTCTATAGTGGGGAAAAATAATAGGCACTTAGAAAGGTGGGGGGGGAAGGAGGGGGGGTCAACCCTTTATTATTTAACCAGTTTGGTAGGGGCAAGGTCCCCTCTGGCAATATTATACTTGTGACAAAGTACAGGGTATCTGTGACACTTCTAGAATCCTGTCACCATCAGCACTAGACTTAAGTTGTTGACAATTTCACCTTTCCAATTCTATTTGATATTTGGCAGCACATCAATCTCTACTTTTGAAAATTTTTGAATGGCATCAAAATTCAATCCACTAATACCCTACATACAGGGTATAGTAAGTATACAAAGTAGTAAAATACACAATTTAGGACTTATAACATCAATGTTGGCACGTACCTCCTTTAATAAGAGTTTCAATAATATTTACGTAATTACATTTGGCTTTTAATTTAGAAAAGAAAAGGGAAAACTGTGTTAAACATTAAATTGCTCATCAGTTTTTGGCTGCGAGCTATTTAGAGATGTTTACGGAAAAACTTGACAGGTTTAATGAAACAATGATGCCCATTCCCTCTGTGAAACATGCTAAATGATGGTCAGGTTTTTTAAACAGCCAAACCAGTAGACTTTTCTAGTAAGCCCACGTATTATATGTCTGGTTCTACCAGCCAAGTCATTGTTCACTACAAGTTCACTGGGTATGCTTCCAAACCTGTTTTTTCTAGTTGTGTTTAATAAACAGCAAGTCAATAGAAGATCCCATGTAAATTAATGAAATACGAATTTAAAAAGCAAATGATTTATTATTTCTATCAAAATCAGGCAGAATGTTTTGAATGGACTTCAAAAAGATGAATCATTATAAAAATGATTGAATCAGAGGTAAGTTAGATAACTAAGAAGTTCTAGGAGAATTTATAAAGTCTACAAGGATTCTGCACTTAGATTCTTTGACATAATCTTTAGATTACTATGCCAATTTAGAGAGACATAGATTAGAAATCATAGAGATTAACACTGTGGGGGTGGTTTATGCAAGAAAGTTCCAACTAGCCCTTGACTTAACATCAAATACTGGCAAATTACAAAAAGAAAAACGTATATATATAGATGTAGATATAAATGTTAAACTGAAGAGCAAAAGGTTTGTAATTTCTTATGACTTTTTAATCAACTATTAGCATCAAACAAAATGGAAAAGAGACTTAACAATAATTTTTTAATTATCTCATATATTAGCTAAGATGTTATGAGTACAGCAAAAAAAAATCATTTCTGTGGATTCGAATTTAAGAATATGTTTGAAATGTATCAAAAAAATGCTGAAATACCCATACTACTAATCTTGTTTAAAAGTTTAAGAAACGTTTTTCAGGACGAGAGCATTCAAAAGTTCTGTATCACTAACATAGGAAGATTTTACCCAAGTGTCGCATAATGGTCCCCATGATCATCAGCACAGCTGTCTACTGATGGGGCCATTCTGAGAACACACAGTAGGTTTCATATAAGAGAGCCACTGCTATAAATGGCCAGGATCAGTCTACCTACTGTGTGGCAATATTTTCATCCAGATCAATAGCTCCTTTTTGTCAGGACATATTTCTTTCTTTCACTAGGGTCATGTGTCATCATCCAGCCTTCCACAGATAGCACTGGCATTGCTGTAGTTTGCTCTGATCATATAATGCATGCGCATTTGGAATCATCAGAAGGAAACATCTCTCTTCAATACAAAAAAAGGGTGAACAAAAAGACTTGCTAAGCAAATTGCCTGTCTCGCTGGCTCCTGGATAGGAAAAGTCAGGAACCTACTTAAATATTTATTTTTAATTCCTCTGGCTAAGATTCTGACATGCAAAAATACAAAATGCAGAGCTTTTTAGTGTCAAGTGATGTCCAAAGCAACAGGCGGTGCATGTTACAGGCAGGTCACCTGTCAGGGATTTTGTAAGGTGGTAAAGAGGGTTGATCTTCTAGAACCTGGGCAATCATATCCCCTGGGAGATCTTGAGAAGCCTCTTTTTAGATACAGAGAAGTTCTAGGTTTTTTTCCTTTCTTCTACTCATCACAACAGCATGCAAAGAGATAAGTCATTTTGCCACTGAGTTTGTATCATCTCACAATGGCTACAGAAGAGAAAAACAAGAGAAATAGCATCCCAAGAACAGATTTGTGTTCAAAGTTCTTAGAACTGGCATTACTTCCAAGTAGGTCAAAGTAATTTACAAATAAAAAGAAAAAAGAAACCCACACACAAAAACAAAACAAAATAAAATGAAAACACATTATTCTTAGTAAAGCATCACAAGAATGGAGAAGCATGAATCCTTTGTACTCAATTTTGATATGAGGACAATTAATGACACGGTGGGGGTGGGGGAAGGGGAGAGCAGAGAAAGAATGAGGGAGGGGTGGGGAAAGGAAGAGCAGAGAGAGGGAAGGAGGGAAGGGAATGGGGTCTTGGTGTGTGCCACACCTTTTGGGGGCAAAACACGATTGTAAGAGGGGCTTTACCTAACAAATGTAATCATTGTAACCTGGTTTCTTGTACCCTCAATGAGTCCCCAACAATAAAAAAAAAACACTTTCTACAGGTAGCAAATCAAAATACATGACTTACTCAAGGTCACAGTGAGTCAATGTCAAAAAAAGATCAAAATTACCTTTACCCCTAAAGTAATCTTTCTAAATTATTTAGAGAATAATAAGAGAATTAGTGTCAAATGGTCTGAAATGTGCTGAGCCCTTTTAAACTATTTTACGGGGTCAATCCTTTCTGTGACTATCCCAGCATCCTGCTGGTTAGAATTTGGAATATTTCAGACCTTAGAGGGGTCACACAATGCAAAGCATACCTGCTAAAGAAAACAAAAGTCTTAATGATTTATGTAAATCTGGGCACAGAGGCAGACACCTATAATCCCAGCTACTCAGGAAGTTAAGGCAGGAGGAACACTTGAGCCCAGATGTTGAGGCCGCAGTGATCACTGATGATGCCTATAAACAGCCACTGCATTCCAGGCTGGGCAACACAGCAAGACCCTAAATCTAAAATTAACAGACCATGCCTCTAAAAATGATAATAATTTATGCAAGAATTTCCAAGGCTTATCTTTTGTATGACATTCTGCAAGTTGCTGAAGATTAAAAAACAAAGATGTGCTGGCTAGGTCCATTTTCTTTCAGAAAAGTATCCATTGCCCACAGGGAATTGGTCTTTGTGTAAAGAACCTTTCCATTTACTTGAGTTTCTTACTCTACAGAGTATGGAGCTATAAATCAAATCAAGAGTTTTCTTTCACATGTGCTTTTTAAGTGATTGTGTAAGTTTTCCCTTTATTCTTATTGTTAAAATACTGCATATTCATTATAAAAAATGAAACAGAAAAGAAGAAAGGAACAAAGATATAACATGAATTTTATTACCCAGAGACAGCCACTGTTAATATTTTCTTGTATTTCCTTCCCAGTTTTTTTTTCTATGTATTTTTGGCACATTTATATATGCATAAATTTTTTATATTTTAACAGCATTTTAATAGATTATTCAAGTTGTCGTATGATTTCACTTCCTGTAGTTTAATAAACTTTAATCAATCCTCCTCTGCAAATTCCAAGGGCTTCTTTTAAAGAAAAAGTAAGGTCATCTCCAGAAATAGATACTTTCTTTTTATGTCCAAATTTAAGTGAATCATGAATGTAAGAAAAGCTCCCATTTTCCATATGAGATGATCTCTTCCAAAAATGAACTGTGGGATTCTTTTTTTACAACTTGTTTATATTAACTTTTAAGACTAAGACTGAAATGGCTAAATGTTTGCGCATGGTATTTCCTTCATTTAGTTGTATGCACGTGTTCAAAATCACATTGTATTTTATAAAACATATTTAACTCAAAAAAGCATTTTGTCTTCTTTCCTCCTCACCTTTCATTAAGAACTCTCCGGGCACAAAAGAATCTTGAACTATCACTAGAGTCGCTTTTTTAGTAACCCTATCCTGAGCAAATCAATTTCTCTCCTAGGTTGTTTGATGTATAGCACTTTTTAAAATTCACATATGACAGAGTTATCAAAAGTACCAATTTGCTACATGGTCTGACCATTTGCCACCATAAGTCCTGCAGCATGTAACTGGGATCGTAGCAATGACACTTTTGGTGGTGTTTTATCTGTTCTAGAAAAGACCTGTTTACAATAATTCCCAGCATTTGCAGTTATGACATCATGCCCAAATTACTAAACTTGTGTTAAATTTCGTTCCTTCTTTTTTTAATGTGATTTTGCCAAGTGATTTCTTCAAGCATCACAAACAAGCATTCATGAAGGCCATTTTGATGTTCAAAATAAAGTACTATAATTGAAAGATTAATCTGCAATATAGGAGCCTGTATAAGAATTTGTCCATATGTAACGCAGCTAATTGAGGGACAATATCTATGAAAACTAATACTAGGGCACACATCGTAACAAGAACGCATCAATACCCCATGGTAACTGTCCTCATAGCATGTTTTGGTTTGTGTTTTGTGTTCCTATCCATCCACTGGTTCACATGACTCTAAGACACTACAACAACCACATTGTGGGAAAAATAAATCTGAAAAACTTCTAGTATAGCACCATTCAAGAGAGTTTCTATGATGTTACAATATCAGGAACCTTCTGTGTATTCTGTCCAACAAGGTAGCCACGTACCACATGTGGCTATTGAGCCCTTGTGGTGGCTTGTGCTATTAAAGAACTGAATTTTTAGTTTTAGTTAACCTTAAACTGAAATAGCCATAGGTGGGCAGCGGCTACCCGGTGCGTAGCAGAGCGGATAAAATCCTTAAAACGGTATTTAGGTAAACGATAATAATTTGTTAGATGAACCCTAAGAAGAGAGGCCTCTCTTCCTTAAAAAGGATCAGGGAATCACAGCAAATAGCTGATTGTCACAGACACAGGAAAACTGAAATGCCTCCAACCCAGCATCACTGCAAAACTGCACCAAAAGAAAGATCATTTCCACAATCCAAGCACATATTTCCCAGGGTGCTTTGCTTTGAAACCTTTGAGCAAATGTGAAAAACATTAGGAAGCTATCATTTTATTTTTAAACTGGTCTGGAATTCTATGGGCGTGGTTAGCTGGTTATTCAGAGGGCTAACACAAACTGGGCAGGTAAGATTTCAGAATCCTGTTTGCTCTAAGAAGCCTGGCAGAGATGGACTGTTTAATGTAAATAAAAACAAGTCACAACTTTATTTTTCAATGAAAATTTAAAGCTAGAAAGAAAAACATCTCTCAAATATCTAGAGAATGAACAGCCGATAACTTACAGAGTGAGTTAAAATGTAAAGTTCTAACTACGCACAAAATTCTGAACAAATTTCAGGGCATACTGGTGCCCCAGAATCTCTGTAATAAAAGAAGTAGATTTGCAATCATGCCACACATTAACAACAGAAATAAAGTTCAACTATCTTACTTACGTGAGATTTCTCATTTCATTAATATGCTTACAGATCTTACCTCTCCGCAGCATTGATCAGAAAGAAAAAACACAACACTGTGTCTGATCAGGCTTCTGATTCTAATATTAACTGAAGGGAGAGGCATAAGCAAAAATTGAGTTACAATACATAATTCTGAAATGCTGCCACTGAATAAAGACGTAGCACTGTTTCCTTCCTTTTTCATTTTCTTTGCAACAAATCTGTCCTTTAAGACTAAGATGTTAAGATATGACTTATCCTTGCTGAAGCCATCTCCTTATAAATGCAGATCTCCCAACAGGCTCCACAGCCCTGATCTCTTCCTTCAAGTTGCTCGCTCCTGATTCAAGCAGATAATTTTGCTCTCTTTAATCCAGTGAAACTGAATAAGTTCTTGGCACTTCAAAAAGAATTATGGGAACAGAAATTCTCTCTCCAGAGAAGCATAGGTAGGGTCCTAATCTATTGATGGCTAATGTGTTTCTTACATTACCACGGAGCCACCTAGAGCAGTTAAAAAGAGATCAGAGAAGATGTACGGTTCTGAGGCCTTCAGCACAAACTGTACAAGTTAAAAGGAGAAAGAGTCAGGTTCACAGAACACCATACTTGAGGTATAACTTGTGGCTGCTATTACATATATGGTTTGAATGTTTGTGTCTCCCCAAAATTTGTACGTTGAAGCCCTAACTCCTGATGTGATAGTATTTGGATGGGCCCTTTGGAGATAATTAGGGTAATAAGGTTGTGGGTGGTGCCCTCAATATGAGATTAGTGTCCCTAAAGAAAGAAATGTCAGGCCAGGGGTGGTGGTTTATGCCTGTAATGCCAAGACTCTGGGAGGCAGAAGGATGGCATAAGCGCAGGAGTTTGAGGTTACAGCAAACTATGATCATGCCACTGCACTCTAGTTTGGGCTCTTAAAAGGAAAAGGAAAAGAAAGGGCTCAGCATCCATAACTCAGTGGTTTTGACTCCAGCCTCATGCACTGGAACTGGCAGGTTCAAACCCTGCCTGGGCCTGCTAAACAACGACAACTACAACAATAAAAAAAAAAAAAAATAGCCGGGTGGCAGTTGCTTATAGTCCCTGCTACTTGGGAGGCTGAGGCAAGAGAATCTCTTAAGCCCAAGAGGTTGAGGTTGCTGTGAGCTATGACGCCACAGCACTCTACCAAGGGCAACAGACACAGTGAGACTCTGTCTCATAAAAAAAGAAAGAAAAGAAACAAGGAAAAGGAGAATACACATCACAGAGCTTGCTCTGTCTTTCCCTCTCTCATAAACACATAAACACACAGAGATGGGGCTGTCTACATCCAGGAGAAGTGTCTCAGAATAAAAGTGACCTCACTCAGTGCCTGTAGCTCCAGCGGCTAAGGGGCCAGCCACATACACCAGATTCGAATCCAGTCTGGGCCTGCTGAACAACAATGACAACTACAACCAAAAAATAGCTGGGTATTGTGGGGGGGGGGTTCCTGTAGCCCCAGCTATTTGGGAGGCTGAGGCAAGAGAATCACTTAAGCCCAAGAGTTGGAGGTTGCTATAAGCTGTGATGCCACAGCACTCTACCCAGGGTAACAGCTTGAGGCTCTGTCTCAAAAAAAAAAAAAAAGTGACCTTTCTATAAACTTGGCCTTGGCCTTCCCAGCTTCCAGACTATGAGAAATAAATTCCTATTGTTGAAGCCAGCCAGTCAACAATACTTTGTTATGACAGCCCAGACAGACTACACGGCTGCATCTTCAACTTGGCCTTCAGAGTCGTCCACCCTGATCCCTTTATTTCACCAACCTCCAGAGCAGTGATTTTCAACCAGTGTGCCATGAAAATTTTTAGAGATAATTAATTAAATCATTTTTGAAAGAAATTCAAAGCACAGTGATGATATTCTTTTTTTAACTCTTTTTTTTTTTTTTGATCAACGTAATTTAAGTGAACTGTGGAAGTTTAACTATAGGTTCAAGTATGTCATGAGATAAAAAAGGTTGAAAAACACAGCTCTGGAGGAAGAGTCAGAAGCACCCACGGGGAAATCCTTAATGTCACCACAACTCAGCTATTAAAGAATTCAGCCTTAACTACCGACTGACTATATAACCTACATTTAAAACCAAGAAAGACTTCTACAATATTTCCCAACAATACGAAGTTAACAGGGATCAAATTTACTTTCCTACCCAAAACAACAATTACCAAAAATCCGGGGAGAGACAAAATAAAAGAGTTAATGGGAAATTACCTTTAGACCCATATTACAAAAAAATGTTCAAGTCATCAGACATAAGAAAAAGATGTCAGATAAAAGTTAAGGGTCTAAAGAGAGGAATAAAATACACCAAAAATGCACTTTCTAAATTATAAATATATAAGAATTTTCTATTATTAAAATATATTTTAAAATATGTATTTACATTATTTTTTTTAAAGATAATTAAATAAGCACTAATAATAAAGTATTGTGGAATTTATAGTACATGTATAAAAGTAAAATGTTTGACAAAATTAGCACAAAGGACTGGAGAGGAAAACAGCAGGATACATAAGCTTCCTTTACTACACATAAAGTGGTATAATGTCACTTGCAGATACTTTGATACACAATAAGCCCTAAACAGCCATAAAAAAGAATTATAGCTAATAAGCCGACAGAAGAGATAAACTGAAATAATAAACAATACTAATACAAAAGGTAAAAAAAAGGAAGTAAAAGAAAACAAAGAATAAATAAGACAAAAAAACAAATAGAAAGATAATCTAAATGGATCATGGCAATATTAACATTAAAACTAAATGGCCTAAATACCATATTAAAAGGCAGTAACTGTTAGGTTGGATTCTTTTTAAAAAGCAAGACCAACTATATTTTTACTATTAGAAAATCACTTTAAATATAAAAACAAATAGGTTAAAAATAAAAAAAAAAGCAATAGATATATCACATGAAAACTAAAACCCAGCGTAAATGCTTCCCTTAAGTGTGTATCAGGGAGCTCCGTTATCTGAGATCCTCCTGGGTAAAACGTGGGCAATGAAGTCACATGACAATGGCTAAAAAGAGTAAGGAAAAGAAATGCTAATGTGAAGTTTATTTTCGTGTCTTTTACAAAATCATCAGTGAAAGTATGATTCATTGTTACAAATATTCCTTAGTAGGATCACATAATATATTCTTCACAGAATTCAATGCCAAGAAAATGTCTGCGTTCCATGTGAATTCATGTGCTTTCTTTAATCAGATAAGTATTCCATGAGCCAAAGTTTTCCCTTTATGTCTTGGCTAACAAACAGAAAGCTCCAAGCTAAATTTAGTGCCAAACTAAATTAACAGAATTCTCACTTCCTTCATCTAATTGGTTTTTGACCTTTTCTAAAATTACCTTACTTGCATTGTAATTTTGGAAGCTACATTGAATTCCTTTTTTAAAGGAGTGTGTTATAAAGCGTGCTCTTTAAAAGGAGGAATACCAGGAATCGGATATAAGTATCTGCTCCATCACTCACAGGGTGTCTGACCTGAAGCACAGGTTGAATGACTGCCCTGAAGTTCCATTTTGCACTAGAAACTGAGAATAACACCAGTCACTTTGCCTCCCTCTCAAGAAGGCTGATAAAATGCGAAAGTTGCAAATTTAACAAAAACAAAGCTAATAGTAAGTAAAGCTAAAGGATTATCAAAATTGATGTGGTTGTATTTTTAACCTGATCTCAGGATGAGATCAGTTCCAGGTTAAATCTTTTTTCCACCTACTGCCAATATAAATCAATTAAAAGATAAATGTACCAATGCAGAGTTATAGTCTGTTCTGAGAGAGAAGCAACAAAATCACCAGCTAGAGGCAGATTTTAGAACTCTGAACACATGAACCAGGGAAAGGAACAAGAACAAGCAAAAACACTGGGGACAAGCACGCTTGAAAGAAGACGCAACCCAAACCAGGCCTGGATCCACAGAAATACTAAAAATGGGCCCCAAAGGCTTATGAATACAGATATGCACTTGTAAGTCCTTTGATTGTCAATTAACGTTTCTGCATAAGAGGAAAGAAAGGGAACAAGGGCACAAGGACATAAATTGCTCTGATATTTTATCAAATGAAGAGTTGCCCTTTAGCAAATCTACTCCAGCACCAGGCTTTCTGCTCAAAGCAATGAGGATTCTCTCTCTGGCCTCAGGCAGAGCCTTAGTTGTGAGGTTAACCTGTATTTCAGCGTTCCAAGTGGTCAAAGATTAACTGCAGCCTGGTTTTCACAGAAGGAAGGTAGATTTTTCTAGCAGATGCATAGAGCAATGAGTTAAACAAGAGTTCAGATGGTACATAGATGGTCCATAATCAAGAAAGAGAATGAGGATTCTCAGAAGAACATGGGAGCCACAGTTTAAATATCTGTAATATAAAAATAGCATCATTTGGTGAGCATCAGAATCACCTGTTACTTGTTAAAAAGGCAGCCGCCGAGCTTTACCTCCCCCAAACCGTATCACTGTGAGGGATGCATTCCAGTTTAAGAAGCTCCAATGTTGGTGTCAGGATTTTTGGCATGCATGAAAGAAAATACAAAATACATAATTTTAAGTAAAAAATCATGTAGTCTTGAATTCGAATCAGAAGAGTCAAGATGAAGTCAGGCATTTTGCCTTTAAGAGAATGCCGCCACCACCACATTTCCTAGCTCTGTACACGGAAAAGTTCCCAAAACACTGACGTTCCCAACAGCAATAAGCATCCCCTCGTGGCCAGATTATGGTTTCTAAATAACACGTCCCACTAAACGGAAAGAGCTCATAGAAGAAATACCTGATTTTGGATCTGAAGCACAAATGAAAATCTTCCTAAGACGAGTCTGAAATATCATGTCAGAAACAAAGATTCTGGGGTCATGTTCAAAGGTCTAAGGACCTAACAGGAAGAGGCTATGAGCCAATTAACAGGATAATTGGAGCATCAGTAAATTCCATACCCAAAAGGGACTGAAGCATATTTGAAACGACAAGTTCAAAATACTAAATCAAAACAAAACTTTCTAGTTATTTTCGAAGGGTCGTAGAGAACTAATTATTTTGAAAATAAGTTTTAATAAGCAAAGATAAAAAAAAGCATTTATATTGCTTCTTCTATATGTATAGCCCTCAAAAGTTAAATGATAAAAAAAAACCATTGTGGGCAGCGCCTGTGGCTCATTGAGTAGGGCACGAGCACCATATACCAAAGGTGGCGGGTTCAAATCCAGCCTCGGCCGAACTGCAAAAAAAAAAAAAAAAAAAAAAAAAAAACCATTGCTATTTTGCAGTCCCTATTCAAAGAATGAATCTAAGCAATGATCTTCAAATGGTTTCTGACATCACACAGATGTCACACAGAAAAGGTACAGACATTAAGTGCTGACCTATGTTCTCTTGCCTGTCACATCTCATCAAAAAAGAAAAGTATATCTGAATCTTATATGCTTCTAATTTACAGCAAATCAAGAAATTTTAAAAACATGTTAAACAACATCATAAAGGTATAATAAGCAAAATTAGATTGTTGGGAACTCTGTGGGATAAACAATCCAGTTTCTTGAACAATAAACTTCAAAGAAGGAATAAAAGGGATGAAGGAGAAGATATAAGCTTAAAAAAAACAAAAAACTTGACATATTGATGAAGCAGTTATAATTCATGGCCTTTATTTGGATCTCGATTCAAACAAATAAAATTTTTTTTCCAAGTAATAATTATATAAGGCAATTATAGAATTTGAATGTTGACTGGATATTGATGGTACTAAGGTATTTTAGCATGAAAATACTATTGTGATTATCTTTTTTAAAAAAGAGTTACTGTAAAAAAAAAGAGTTGGTTTTTTTTTGAGATATATACTGAAATATTTAGGATGAGATAATATAATGTCACAATTTTTTTTAAAATGGTTTGTGGTAGGGGGAGTGGGTTAAGATTACAGATGAAATGACACTGGCCATGAGTTAATAATTATTGCAGTTGAGTGATGGGAACATGAGGGTTCAATATACTATTCCCTCTGCTTTTGTATGTTTGACATTTTCAACAATAAGAAGTTTTAAAAATGTCAAAAGCAAAAGCAAATAAAAAATGCAAAACTATGGCATTAAAGTTCAAATCTGGATTATCACCAGGGAAGAAGGAAAAGTAGTACCTTTGAGATGCCACGAGGAAGATTCCGAGGTGCTGGTAAAGTTTTATTTCTTTTATTATTAAATCATAACTGTGTACATTGATGCATTTATGGGAAAAGTTTTATTTCTTGACCATAGCAATGGCCACTCCAATGTTCGTGTTCTGATAATTTACTGCACCGTATATTTATCTTTTGTGTACTGCCTCGTATTATACTTCAACCAAAAACAGTTAAAATTAGTATGCAGAAATTTAGACTATTATTTAGCAGTATGAACACAGGCACTGTATTTGAATAAGATGGAGGCATTTAATACTTTGTAATGTCTTAAACACTAGTGTTGAAGAACTTTAGGTCTTTGCCAAGACAGGGGACAAAATGTGTTGTGAAAGTTGTAGTTTCTAATCTTATGGGAACTCATCATGAAACACAGACCCACAACAGAATCAGGATATAATCTATGCAGAGAGCACGCTAATAATAATAATGATAGCAGATACTTATGAAAAAGCTATCATGTACTCCTTGGGTTAAAAGGTGGTTGTAAATTCTCTTAACTAGTTTCTCGAATATGATATTGCTTATCAACTTATGCTTATAAATACTCAACTTATGCTTATAATATTAAATTCATGTCTCCTGCTATGTTACCCAATATATATTTACTTACTGGTATGTTTTAGCCTACAAAGATGAAATTACTATTCAATTATTAATGAAATAAAGTATAGTTGAGAGGTCATGTTTCTCAGAGGTTACCACTATTGTGAGATCTTTGGTTTTAGTCCATATTTGAATGCTGGGTCATCTACAAGCTTCAAGATAATAAACAAACATTTGGTCTTTTCATGCCTTAATTTCCATATTTTTAAGTGGGGTGATAGTACTCTTAGCACTGATCATTACGAGGATTAAATGAGATAGAGCTCTTAGCTTAATGCTGGGCATAAAACACCTGCTCATGTTAATTACTACATATTTACTAGTGTTATAATTATAAAAGAATATCCCTCTGCAAAAGCCCCCTCATAGTTTTTCAAAATAGTCTTCTGAAAGAAATATGAGAACATTTACAAAATTAGAGGATGCTCCTCTATGGTTCTGCAAACAATGAAGATTTCAAATAAGAGAGAGAAAGTAAAAAGTAGAGAGGGGTATGGAATAGCACAAGTGGATGGCTAAGAATTTAAAAAGCCAGAGACCAGAAAAGCTAAAATCAAACAGAATTGCTTAATGGTTTCAAGTTGAGAAAATAAAACCTCTAGACTTGAAAGTTTCCATGCCAAGGCAGATTTACAAGAAATTATTCAATAGTCATAAAACACTAGTTGAGAGAATCTGGAGATGTGTTTTAAAAACCCCTGGGAAACCCACCTGAACCAGAGAGCCATGAAACGTTCATTAAGCTCTTGTCAGAAGCAGGTGCAACTTACCAGAGTAAGAAGAAAGGAGAGCCGGACACCAGGGATTCTGCTGAGCGATTCCACAGGACACTGGTGGCCCCGGTCTCTCTCTGAGTCTCTCCAGCTTCTCAGAGCCCATAGGCCTTTTAAGGTACTTAAATATGTGGTATATTTTGACAACAGCATGTTTTATAAGTCATTTGTCATCTGCAAACTTTAGACAAGGTTAATGAAAGTTCTGTCACTTTAATGTCTAGCCCCCTTTAAATTACAAATGTCATGCGCCATGACTAAGGAAAGGGCACTGCAATAATACCATAAACCATCATCTCCAGGGACATACAGGTAATTGCATAGCTCATTAAAAAACTGTTTTAATTATTAATTGACCGTGTCAGAGTTGTCCTTTG
Organism: Perodicticus potto; assembly: GCA_963574655.1. Lineage (NCBI taxonomy): Eukaryota > Metazoa > Chordata > Mammalia > Primates > Lorisidae > Perodicticus > Perodicticus potto. Next base: position 24,469 of record CAUYRH010045127.1, read on the forward strand.
AAGTCAATTTTAATTTTTTTTTCCTTGCAAGCATTATGATTTCAAGCTGACCTACAGAACTTTGTGTACCACCTAAAAAACTAGCAGGGGGGCTTGCAAGGGAAGCTCTCTCCAATATTTGGAATTATTCTCAAGTCACTTGTAAATAATTTGCTTATTGAGAGGAAGGAAATGGTAGAAAAGTTTTTGAGAAGTCTGACATCTTGTAATCACCTTATAGAGAGAAACCATAGGACCAAAAATAAATGGACAAATAAAGATGTTCAGAAGTGAGAGCCAGGAGTCAGAGCAAGTATTTTTGTTAAAGCTCCTTCATGATGACACAAAACAATGACTAAAAATGTTTGGGGGGGGTAGGAAAAAAAAAAAGAAAGTAATCTGATCAGGAATGTAGCTAAAGTTACTCATGTGACAACTAGTCAAATTCCCCATTTAGCAAATAATAATAAATAATTTAATTACAAACTTATTATAAATTACAAAGAAACCAGCAATTATAATTAGAAACCAGCAATAACTCATACACCTAAATCCATGCTTAAGTCCCACAATTCAAGAGAGAAACGAGTATTCTCATTTTTTTCCCCTGGATGAATCTGGAAAATATAAACAAGAGTATGTCCATTCCTGCAAAAGATGCCAGTGGTGGCTTAAATGAGAAAGAGACAAGTATCCATGATGTCAGATAATAGAGTTTTCCCTCTGATTTATTAGTAAATTGAACTTCCACCTTAAAAGAATTTCTCAAAATCTGGATTGGATGAATTAACCCAGTCCTTTATGGACACCATTTCAAAACTACACTGCCAGCCTTACGTTTGAATGATTCATCGTGTCATAAATATTTGAAGTGAGTATTTCTGGTACCGAGTGTCTGAAACAAGAACCTCCTTATAACTCAACCTAAAAATCAACTGACACTTGTATTAGACAGTCAAGGTGCAATAATGAAGCCAACCTCAGACTACTCCCATCACTACAAACAATGACAACAAGTTTGTTCACCAAGTTTTCAGGGCCAGCAACTTACAATTCAAACCTGGGATCAATTGATGGCCTCCCTAGGTGTTAATGACCATGCAGGCAGAGTAATACCAGAAAGGCGACAATAGCCTCAGAACTAACAGATCGTCTCCCAGAATGTGAAAATGAGGTAAGTCAGCCCTGCTGCATTGTCCGCACCTCGAGAATTAAACAGCAACGACCAACGGCGATCAGAAATGACTCTCGTCGGAAGTTAAACACCTGATTTTCCTTGGCCACGTGAAGCAGAGAGATGGGCAAATAACAGGGTGGCAGGAAAGTTCATTCCACCCACGCGGCCTGCATTCTAGAAAACAAAGCAAGCAAGGATACAGAGAAAATCATCTAAGAAATATAAAGAAGTACATAAACATATTAATAAGAAAGTAAAAATAGAGTAAGAAGTGGCACGGTATAGAATAGGGGTCAACAAACTAAGGCTTATCATGGTGCAGGCCCAACTCACCATCTGTTTTTATCTAGCCCATAAGTTTAAGAATAGTTTTGCATTTCTCAATAATTAGCAAAAAAAAACTTCTTAAGAATAATATATCACAACACACGAAAGTCATATAAGATTCAAGTCTCTGTGCTCATAAATAAAGTTTTATTGGAATATGACCATACGCATGTGTTTACATATTGTCCACAGCAGCTTTCACGCTGCACAGCAAAGTTGAACAGCTGGAAAAGGGACCGTGTGGCCCACAAAGCCTAATGTATTTATCTTCTTGCCCTTCACAGAAACAGGTTGCCCATCTCTGCTAACGGAACCTCAATCCCAGCCTCTGGTGACACATGAAGCAGCTATACCCATCTCCATTCCTTCAAGCAATCCTGATACTTAATAACATAAAGATTTTCCCAAAAGAGGAGCTTTCACAATAAATGATAAATATCTCTAGTTAAAGGGTGCAGCATATAAGTGTTTCTGAACTGATAATGAAGTTTTGTCACTGGTATACACATATAAGGGCAATATAATGTATAATATTCTAATTAAATTGAAGAATGGCTGCTCAAGCCATGCTTTCATTAGCCAGTGCTTATTTGATTTAGCAGCAGTAATGAATGCTGAATCAGGTTAGGGTTGTTAAGCTTATCTGGCTTTGCCAATCTACTGAAATTAGGATAATAAAACTGAAGATATGTAATATTGAAGACATTTAAAAAGAAAACTCATTTATCTTCAATTAAAAAAACCGCAATACTGACAATAAACTTATTACTCCTCCCCACAGAAAGGTTAGGTTGAAGAAAACAGCACACTAGAAAGAAATTCAGTCCAGCCTGGGGACCATGGAGTTACATTTCAGAAAACCAAAAATAGCCTCGTTTTCTTGTGATACCAACATTTCACACATTTGTATTAAAAAAAAAAAAAAAAAAACTACCGGCAAAACACAGAAGCTCAAAATATTCTCCAACTGACAAAACTCTGCACTAGATTTTTGGCTTTAATAAAGCTAAGTTCCTTCAACCAAACAGAGAAGGGCTAGTGATTGAGATTTTTGAAATGAGCAAAACCCTATGCTGTATGGTCATGTTAAATTATTTACTTCTTTGAGTCACTGGGGAAACTATGTGGTCACCACCTCCACTACACTTCACCTTTTGAGACTAAAAATGAGATTATTACTCATTTCACTCTTCAGATTTTACAAGTTTATTGACATAAACACACAAAGTACAAACTCCATACTGAAACTACATCAATCTTCTTGGTATGTTCTAAAATACAGTATATTTAATAATATTTGTTTTAGGCACCAATTAATTTTATGAGGGGATAATAAAATGGCAGCCTTTTCCTCCCTCTATGGCATAGACTATATGATAAAAATCAACAAATGAAAAAATATAAAAAAAATTAAAAAAAAAAAATCAACAACTATAGGCCAGATCAATGGGGTAAAAATAACCTATTTAAACTCAGCTATGAAGATACACCGGTTCCAGCCCTCAATACACACTGATTCCTGGGGTCCAGGAGCCCCTCTCTATTCCAAACCAGAGCAGCCAGGCTCTATACTCAAAAGGAAGGCATGCAGTTCCTCTATTTCCCCATTTCCTATAATTTGGAAGACGTAAACTAAATTTGGATAATAAGTCAGAAAAGAAACCAAGAAGAAATACAATGGGGGCTGGGAGGTCATAGGAAAAAGGAAGTATAAAATGGTCAGTTGACAGTTAGAGAGAAGTTACACAAAATGGCACTTACACTAGCTCTGATTTTGAACTTGAGCAGTCCGCATCCCTCACATGCCAGTCCTGATTATTCTCCTAAACGTGCTACTGTGTGCTATCTTCCAAATATTAAACCATCCATCAACGTAAGTGATCCCATTAAACAATCTCTGGGTTCGCTATCCAGCTAAATGAAAATGAAACCCTAATGATTGTCTGAAATGGGAACTGAATGATTTAAGAAGGAGAAATAGAAAATGTTTTCTGAATTTGTCAAATGACAGAAAATATTTTTACAACTTTATCAGCAAAATGAATAAACTGAATACAGGCAAACATGAGGCCGCCTTGCAACTTTTAAATACTGAGAAATTAGTGTACTGAAAGATTATGGCTGCCTAACCCTCTTTTGTCTTCCAGCAACAGTTAAAGAGGAAATCATGAGATTCCATAATTAGAGCATAACCAAGCAAAGGTGAGATAATTATACATATATGCTGAAATGGGATTCAGGCATTCATTTTGGACAAGAATCAAATCATCTCCAGGCTTTACCTCCAAAGTATAACATAATTTAGGCCGTACAGAATGAAAACTACACAGAGAGACAGACAGGCTACTTCTAACTCAAATTAATATTCATTATAAACTGTTAATTAGTGATTCTTTAAAAAAATCAAAAACTAGCATATTTCTCTCTGCAATGCTAAGAAGCTCCCTTTCATACGAACCTTAAAAGGAAGGTGGTAATGACAACTTTCAAGATGGTGCAAACTGCAATTCCAGAGGAAAATCACATTCAGTGGCAATGCGCTTCCAGCCAAAGAGAAAAAACAATCAATGGGGAAGCAGACCATTGGAGGAATGCGCAAAGTTCATTCGAGAATTACTGGTTAAAAAACAATCAATGGGGAAGCAGACCATTGGAAGAATGCACTGGTTAATTCAAGAATTACTTAATTCGAGAAACTGCACTTTGAAGTCAGATGCCCCTAGGCTATTACCCCAGCTCTAATTTTACTAAACCATTTGGCCTTAAGAAGGTCCTTAAACTTTTCTGACCCTGACTTTTTTATGTATAAAGTAGAGACATCTTCCTCATTGGGTTATTACAAGGATTAATGCAGAAAATACACATAAGCTATTGAAAATGGTACAAGACACCCTAAGTTCCTGAATCTTACTTCTTCTCCTCCACAATTAAACAATAGTGACTAAATGTGAGAATGTGCAAGTGTGATACAGGAGATGATTTCAAGTAGTGCATAAATAAAATCTTATCTAATTGGAATTTTAATGTAAATATGCGTTAAAAGAAGATATAGCACAACAAATCTATAATTTCATGACTAACAGTAATTTATACGAAGTTAGGGGAAAAAATAAGTAAATAAAGCCAGGCACAGTGCTATGTGATTATAGTCCCAGCTACTTGGAGGCTGAGGCAGGAGGAAAGCCTGTGCCTAGAAGTTAGAATCCAGCCTGGGCAACATAGCAAGAAACTATCTCTAAAATCAATTAATCAATAAATCTACTTAAATGGATATATCATGTAAATCATAGTATTGGCAATATAAAGATATGGAGAAAAATCATACAAGAAAGAAACACTTTTCTAGGAATATAAAATGCATGAGAAAGGGTTCCTTTATTGTCTAAGGGCTGTGTGAATTAAGAATGAGCAAACAAATGAAATACCCCAAGTAAGAGTTCGGAAATACATATGGTACATTCAAGAATGGTGTTGAAAGCCCCTCTCTTCCGGCTCTCCTAACATGTATCACATATAAAAGCTGTTTAAAAATAAGTGAGTTTAACAATTATCATGCTGAGTTATAACATAAGCTGATTTGGAAGTCCTAGTACAGTGGCAAGTTGGGGATTTGTATGTTAAATCTTCTCTTTGAATTATCCAGGAAATCATTATTTTCTCACCTTTATTTCCTTTATGGGAAACTAAGAAAACAAAGGTTTCTGCTGGTTTAACAGCCAAATCACTCAAGACACTTGGAGCAAAATAAGGTACAATCTACTTACAACTATAAGATCCAGGGACAGCTAAATGATTTTGGATTTCAGCAAGTGTCATCCTTGGAGATACCAGACATGTGACAGGAATAAGCTGAATTTGCATTTGAAGATAGAGTAAAATGAACCAGGTCTCCCTTTCAAGGGAAATGTGTAAAGAAACAGGAAAGAAAAAGAAAAGGACTTTATATGTATTCCCAAGGAAAACCACAGACCCCTTAAAGCACTCCCAATAGGCTGGCCCTTCTTAAAATTCTGACTTATCTTAAAACAAAAGTCACATTATCAACTCATAACTCATGCAATCTATTAACTTCTGCTTCTTTAATCTCTGTAAAAAGTTGGCTTCCTGCATGCTTCTCCTATAACATTTTAACAGTAAGACTGCAGCATGTCAAAATTTATCTGTACATAGTATTAGTTTAAAAATAAGTAAATAAATGAATAAAAAGCTACAGGCAACTGAAGTCAGGTTGAAAGAGATCTGATACCCAGGGAGCATACAGCTCTATTGCAGAAATGTACAAAGGGGAATATTCAATGCAAAGGGAAATATATAAAACAGAATAAGTAAAAAGGTAACTAGCAGTTACATTCTCTGAAACGCAGTCAGATATGCTTCTATAGTTTGGAGTCAAGGTGAGAGCATGTTAATGGCTAATTAGGATCCTGTATTAGCTAATAGGCAGGAAGAATAAAACTCCAAGACCATATCACAAAATCACTCTGTCATACTGGCATTCATTCCAACTGTCGCTACAGCATCGATTTTCTTAGAAGCTTTATGATTCAGCTGCCTCTGAACCACAGTTAAGAGCAATACCCACCTGCATCAATGGCTAAGTAGGGCTACAGAGTAGAGAGCGGTGGCAGAATTTAAAATCCACACCCCCCTCTCCAACTTACTTAGGAAACGCAGTGAAGAAAAATTATAAAACTAGGGTTGGAATTGTAAAGAGTGTCTGATAGCATTTCTTAAGAATTGTACGACTATATTTTCAAAACCCTTCTATCTTCTTTAAAAGCAATAGCTGATCTTTATTCTGATTCTTTTGTTTTCAACTTTTTTAGTCACTAATCTTTAGTTCCCTTTCACACCGAGAACCAATAACAAGGGGCTGCAAGAAACACGGGAAAGCTCGGCAGACCCCGCTCCAAGGTGTCTCGAACTCCTGAAAAAAAATATATATGCCACTAACTGATCTTCATCTATGTGCAGGAACACAAATCCCAGGGTCACTGCCACCAAATCGGAGACCTATGTGATGAGCACTGCCGTCAATATGGCTATTCTACCTTGACTTTTGAATGTCAAAAATAATATGGACAGAATTGACTAAGCAGTCTCCAAGGTACTGCCTTTAAAATTTTAAACTTTATGGCCATTAAATATTGAACAGATAATTGGATTTATCCCCTTCAGTGCTTTATGGAAGTACAAAGTACCTACCTTCTCCTATTTTATTCAAATTAATGGTGCTCTTTTAAAGTGTCGGCCCTGAGTGCACACTTTAGCCGACTCATTAAAAGGATGCTTCATCTCCTGCTTACCAACTCTTTTCTCCATTTACACTGAGAGGGCAAAACCCATACTCCGCCCCACACTGACAGTTAAGGGCAAGTCTACTGAGAGTCACCCTTAAACCTAGAATTTTCCCTCCCTAAACTCAAGCACACAGCATGATTCGGCAGCTGACTAGCTGTCATCCCAGAGAATCACAACACAGAATCCATTTATTCTGTTTTTAATTAAAACATTTAGAAATGCTTCTTTGCAACTGGGTAGCTCTCTGCTACATTTTAAAATCAAGTCTGGAGAACACAAGGATGCCAGTAGCTCTCTAGAGGATTAGCCAAATGAAACCCTGGATTGTGTACTGGACAGGGAAAAAAAATACACACAAGCAACGGCTGTGCAATTCACACCAGTGATAAGGTATTTCTATCAAGTATGACTAACACCTGCAAACGTACAATCTGAAAATAACTCTGGTGGAGGTGTTAGTGGAAAGGGGTTAATGGAAATAATGTTTTCATTTTAAACAATATAAATCCACAACTGGCATTCCACTGGCCCATGACCTCCCCTTGCCCAATCCTTGTTCAAGTCATTTGCTAGTGTAATTGAAACCTTCTTTGAGAGTCTTTAGATTTCATTTCATGTTTTGGGGACAACGCAGCTAAAAGACATTCACCATCCATCTTTCTTAACATTCCTAATCTAAATAAAAGACCCAAATCCAAGACTGTGCTTGTGATGGATCACTCGCCTCCCCATACAGTAGGGCTTAAAGGGATCCTATGATTGCTTCCAGGACCCTCACAGAAAACATACATTCATACTCATTTTAGTTTTTTACCACCTAGCTACCATAGCAGCATCGATTTATTTTTTAAATGCGTTTTTGTAAAAACGGATTTTCAATTAAAAAAATTCAAAAGAACAAGACAGAAACAACTGATACATTAAATGCAGTTTGGAAAAAAGGCTCAACAATATGACATGTAAAAAATATATATAACATTGTGGAAATGGGATTTGCTGCTCCGAGTAAACTGCTAAAGACATTCCAAAGCCCTTCCTGTGTGTGAGTGCGTTTACTATGGGTCTCCATCTGTTCATTTCTCTTAGAGTTGAAACAGGCAATAATGAAGCCAGGTCTCCAGCCAGCCGGCCAATGCCATTAATAGGACAGACTCTGAGGATCGTCTCAACTATTCTATTACATATGCTGTCAAAAACATGGCTTTTACTTTATGTTTGCATTGGAATATATACGAGGTCTATCTAACACGAAGCTGACCGATTTTTAATTATGTATAGTTAAGAAAATGTTAAGGATTAAAGAGAAAAAACACCTCAGGTACATATTAAAACAAGGGCTAACTTAAGAAGATTTCATAATCTGCCAGAAAATGTTTCCCAAAGACAAGGAGATAAAAGCCTTAGCTTCACCATTGGAACAGACTGCCCAGACCAGCTAATTGGCAACACGAAGGCAGCCTCCCTTCACATCCATTTCTAATTTCTTTGACTTGCAAGAGTTGCAACTGACCAGTATCAAAAATAAAAGTAAAGCTTGCTGACCAGCCCCTGGACACTAACTGTATAGTGTCTTTGGTGTGTGTAAGCTATTTGGTCTTTTCTTTTGCACTGCATTTCCTATATAAGAACAGGATAAAACTGGACACACTCAGATATTACAATTACATGGGTTACTGCTAACAAAATTACCCGCTGGCATGAAAGAAGCAATTGCCAAGTTTGTTCCTATCCTTAATTCTCCAAATCAAGATCTGTCCTGCAACAACCGCTTCACCTTAAGCTGTCCGACAGTCCATTAAATCATTCAGGATTAACTGCTGTAAGCCCTTCATCCCACAAACCCCAATTGTAATTTTGAACAAGAAAAGACATCAGAATGCGGTGTTAGCAAATTCCAAATATTTAAAAAAGAAAGCCTGTAAATCTTGCCATAACCCTAAGTGGGAGGAACCCTTAAATCCTAGGCAGAGATGGCATATATGTTGGTCTTTAATATTAAATATATTGTAAGCCTTAAAAAAAATATTTGTTAGGCTGTTTTTTATTGCTTATAATAGAATATCTGAAACTAGGTAATTTATAAAGAGAAGACAAATTTTTTTTTTAAGAAATTGATTTTTTATGGTTCTAGAGGTTGGGAAGTCCAAGGTTGAGGAGCCACACTGGTAACCTTGCCAGTGGTGCAGGGCATCGTGCTGCGAGGGGGCTGAGCATGACAGTTCAGATCCCTCTTTCTCTTCTGTAAAGCCACACGTCCCACTCCAAGGATAACCTATTAATCCATTAACCCCTTAATCCACTAATCCATGAATGGACTAATTCATTCACGACGGCAGAGCCCTCATGGCCCAATCACCCATCAAAGACACCACTTCTCAATACTGCCACACAGAGATGTTTTCAAAGCTAAACTATAAGAATGAGAACTAATGAAATCTATCTCTAGTAAGAGATAAAAAACAAAGAGACAAACCCCAAACCAAAAATACCAGACAGCAACATTGTATAGAATCAGGGAATTTAATCCCCCTCATACCCAAATTAAATGACTAAACTGGCTATGTCATGAAGTACTTGGCACTTACCTCACCTTTGAACCAAACATTTCTTACTTTCTACTACACAAAAAACTAAGGCTGACTGCAATAATCAAGAGTTGCTTTCATTTCCTTTGAATTCCTAAGTGGCATGCTTGATTTAAATAAAATAAAATAAAATAAATTAGAAGAATAAAGTAAGGTGATGATTTTGAACTTTTAAGAGTATGAACTGTATTTCCTTTAAATAAATGACTGATTTCCAGCGTAATACATGTCTCCGAATAACTTATATAATTTTGAATTTGGAGAGTATATTAGTGTTCTACACATTCAAAAATAAAATCAATAAACAGAGGTAGGAAAAAATAAAAACCTAAAATTGAAAGCAAACTGAAGGCAAAGAACGCAGATATACTTCAAGTTGATACCATAACCACTATGAAGAGAGATGAGAAAAAGAATAATATAAATTATCTTCTCTGAATTTTACTATATACTCTATTCAAAGAAAGTACCAGGGGAAAACAGCAGACATACTCTGAATTTTTAAAATAGGTTTGTTGTCTGTAGAGCTATGGATGAAACAATTCTGAATCTATTTTCAGATGTATTAAAAGACTGAGTAAATGAACAAATGTGTTAGGAGGCAGGGGTTTCGCTGGGAAAGAAGAATAAATTATAGAATGGATGATAAATTACAGGCATCCCTTGTGGAAATAGCTGAGACGTGGAAATACCAGTGTAAACTCAGGAAAGGAGAAATTGTGAAGTTTATTGCTACCCTTAATTACAAATCGACGTGCTTGTGTACACGTGTACGTATACACACACACACACACACACATATGTGTGTGTTATTTTTTCAGTCTTCTAAAAAAACCTAGAAGCAAATCAAGTTGGTTAGTACGCAGGACACCCAGCACGCCGATATTGGTTTCTAATACCATTTCTCCTCTAAAAAACTCAGAATTCCTCAGATGAATGGTTGATTTCAAGGCTATGTCAGAGAAAGTACAAGATGAGCATAACAAGTTATGCCAAAAAAAACAAAAAAAATTAGTGCTCAAAACTTAGTGGGGGTGTGTCAGAAGGATATAGGAGAAAACATAAAGGGGCTCCTACTAATTAAATGTAGGAGAACTTGAGCAATAACATAATTAAGAAAAGTAATCAGCAAAAAGCCATTAAAAGAGGGAATCCATAAGTTAATACAGTAGATAGACAGATAGATAATGGGAGGGTGGATGGATGGAAAAAAGAATTCTTCTTTAAAGGAAAATGCTGACCACTGACTGTTAAATGTTGACAAAATGCTATACTTGCAAAATAATCATAGAAAAGACTGATTCAAGCAAGGATCATCAATGATGTGAAATCTGGGGGGAAATTTTTAAAGAAGAACAAGACATTTACATAATCTTAAAGTACCTCCCCATGGATGTTTATTGGTGATAAGGGTAAATATAGCATTTATACAGTGGAAAAATCAGGCAATGCCTTGACCACATAAGCAAAATTAATTATCACCAAGGCAAGGCAGAAGGACATCAGGTCCTCTGAGAAGGCCGTGTCACTTCAGTATCATTCTGGCTAGGAATACACAGCCTTAACCTCATCATGAGGATACACCAGACAAACTCTATAAGGACCAAATTTTCACTTAAAAAAAAAAAAAAAAAAGTGTGGGGGAGGAAGAGAGCTATATATTTTTTTAAATGTCAACGTCACAAAAGACCAAGCAAATGTCACCAAAGAACTGTTCCCCCATTATAGAAGACTGAAAAGATGTTATTACAACTAGATGGAAAATGGGATCCTGGACTGGGTCTTGTATGGCCAAGAAGGAAAATGCTATAAAGGACAGTATCAGACCAAATGATCAAACTGAAATAGGCACAGAAGATGGAAGTGCTGTGTCAATGCTGAATTTCCTGAAACTAATAATAGCACCAGAGTTAGGTAAGAAAATCTTGTTCTTTGGAAATACACTCTGAAGTATTCAGAGGCAACAGGACATAATGTATGCAAACGAGCTTCAAATGGTTCAGAAAAAACATTCAGAGAGATAAAGGGGAAAAGAGAAGAGTGAGTGAAAAAGAGAAAGGGAGTGTTCACAAACAAATGATAAAAGTAAATAATACGAAATTTCAATGAAAAGCATACTAATGTAAAGGGTACATGGGTGTTCTTTGCATAATACTGTCTTTTCAACTTTTCAGTAAGTTTAAAACTATTTCTAGAATGGACCCAGGGGCTCACACCTGGGTCCTAAGTGTTAACGTTAGCACTCTTGGAGGCTGAGGCAGGTGGATTGCTTGAGACCAGCCAGAGCAAGAGAAACACCCCCTCTCTACTAAAAATAGAAAAAACTAGCCAGGCATGTGGTACACACCTGTAGTCCCAGCTACTAGGGAGGCTGAGGCAAGAGGATCACTTGAGCCCAAGAGTTTGAGGTGGCTGCAAGCCATGACACTCTACCCAGGGTGACAGAGGCAGACTCTGCCTCAAAAAACAAACAAACAAACAAAAAAAAACACCTATTTCTAAAATAATAAACAAAAAGTCTCTTCTCCCACACAGACCAGTGAATTTTAAATAATATGCACAGTGTTCCTAATTTTATGACAATTTCTGGAAACCTAACATAGAAAAAGTATTATGTGCAAAGATGTCTGGCACAGCATTATTTACAAAAGCAAAAAAGTCTAAAAATATCCAATGTAGTTTTAGAAGCCAGAGGAATGGTTAATAAAATTACGCTATGTAAAATCATAAGAACATTATGCAGTATTTAAATGCGTTTACAAAAGTTTGGAACAACTGGAAATATTAAATAAAAACAATAGGATTAGAGTTGATGCAGCATGACCACAACCAAGTAAAGGAGAAAGATAAAAAGGAAAACACTCACACAAAAAGGGCTAGAAAGAAATCCAAGAAAATGTCAATACTAGTCTTCTGCTTTTAGGAGATGGTTTATGGATAATTTTTTTCCATTTCTACTTTCCGTGTACTCCAAATATATAATGCCTATGTAATAATGCTATAAAAAGCTTAATTCTTAAAATAACTTACTACAAGTAAATAAGTTCTATTTCCTTATAAGTTCTTCAATGGACATCTGTTATACATGGAAGTAAATGATACTGAACTATGAATGTATGAATGTTCAGCTATGCAAATCTAACCTAAGCTTTTTTTTTTTTTTCTTTTGAGACAGACTCTCTCTGTGTTGCCCTGAATAGGCAACATAGCTCACAAAAACCTCAAACTCTAGGGTTCAAGCCATCCTCTTGCCTCAGCATCCCCAGTAGCTGGGACTACAGACACCTGCCACAACACCTGGCTAGGCTGGGTTTTTCAGATTCACGGTCTGGAACTCTTGAGCTCAAGCAATCCACACACCTAGGGCTCCCAGAATGCTAGGATTACAGGTGAGAGCCACCACGGCCGGCCTTGCACTGTGTTTGGTCACAAAAGATGAGAAACAGAGACAGGGAAGCCACACTAGCGGACAGTATCCAGTGGTGCTTAAAGTTGTGTAACCACACATTCATGAGCCACTGATGCCTCCTTTCTCCTTGTTCGGAGCCATCAGAGGACAGTGGGATTACTGTAGACCATCCCAGCCCACTGCCCTCACCTCACAGGAGGGACGAGGAGAAGCAATGGTGTGCACAAGGAAAAAGCCTACGACAGGGCCCAGTGGCTTCACCCACCCTGAGCTCTAATTTAGTGAGCTAAATAGTCACATTACTTACCACTCTTGCTCAGATGCTCAGGAGCGTATATCCAAGCTGAAAGTCTTCAATTCAGCCCCACTTAATTTTGGTATCCTACAGGTGGCATTGGTCAAGCCCAATTAGACCGGGAGAAGCCCAAAGGACCTGTCTCCACTTAGGGTTCATGGTGAAGTTCACTGAGACACAGGGATACAGGGAAAGGGGGAGGGAGAGAGAAGAGAGGGGAAGCAGGCAGAGAGAAAGAAGGAGTAAGGAGAGGCAGCAGGGAGAGAGAGACAGAGAGGAAGAAGGTGGGGAGAAAGCACCTCTGATTTTAAAATTTGGTGACAGTGATCAGAAGTATATGTTTAGTTAATTGAAAAGCTACAAGGAAAACTGTAACAGCTCCCGTAGTCACTCCCAAAAGGTCAGGCTTTTTTTTTTTAAGTGGGGGAGGGAATTAAGAGAACTCAGTATGAAAAAAACAAAAGAGGGAAGTTTCTAGATTTATTATTATGGCTCAGTTCCTAATAAGGCCTTCACATCTGTAAGCATTTAATTGTATTTATTTCTTAATATACCCTGGTTTGAGTAATCTTAAACTTCAACTGAATCTCATAAACTCAGCCAATGAAATAATTAAAATTCTTGTGCTAAGTTGATTTGTATGAAAAAGTCAAACGCTTCGTTTAAAATGTATGTGAGGCACATTCATAAGAATACACTAATTTCTCATTCAGATTTCAAATTGAATCCATTTAATGACTGCCGATTGCAAAGCAATAGGAATGCCTAGAAGAATAGTCGTAGGATTGACAATAACCCAAAGTTCCAGTCTTGTTTTATGAATCAACAGTTGTCTCTAAACTTATGAAAGAAATGAGTGTGCGCTAGCATCTAGTTTCTCAAAACCGGTCTGCGCTAAGCTACAAAAGATGAGTACAATGAAGCATACCATTTGAAGAATTCATCCATTTGAATGAACAAAAATAAAGACCTTCTCTATGCTCCCGTGTTCCTATTCAAGGCAACATGTCTAGTTTACCGTTATTTCTTTTTCTTCACATTTTCACATTCTTTATCAGCAAAACAGTTACAATAGTCTTTCAGTCTTGAGTGATAAATGACAAAACGTAGTTCCATTCTCATATATGAATGGCCTTGGGACACAGCTCCAAAAACCAACTGCAATGAATATGTCACAGAATAAATAATACCTAGCATCATTATCAAATTATCAACGTTATCAAATCAAAACAAGAAAAAGAAGTAGAAATTAAAAAAGAAGGAAAAGGAAGAAGATGGGGGAAACATCCAGAAATTTCAATACCTACATAATAAAAAGTGAAAACTCACTCCTATCACTATTCTTACTGTTCTCCCTTAAAACAAAATATAACACTAGCACTTAGTGCAGGAAAGATGAAATTCTTTCCCACCCGTGTTAACTACATCTCACCCCAGTTTTACCTCTTGTCTCCACCCCCAACTCTCATGTACAAAAACCTCTTGACAGCTCAGGGGCAAAGAGCTCAAGGCCCTGGTGCTGCAGCTGATGGAGCCAGATTAAAGGCAGAGTTCATGATGCATTCAAGGAAGACTGACTTCCAAACCCCTCCAGCAATGTGGAGGACGACTCTGGACCGAGGTGATTCATTTTGTCTATACTAAACAAACAGATCCCCCACCTGCCTAGTACAGAATCAAATTTGTTTCACTGAAAACCAAAATAGCAGACCCCCTACTGATAATATCACCACAAAGTAAAAAACAATAAATTCCAATCTTGTTCAAATGTCATATTCTCATTGCAGCCCATCCTATTTAAAATTGTAACCCTGTCGTTCATACTCACAGACCCTTTCACTCTGCTATATTTCTCCATAAGGTTGTCACCCTTAAAACACCATATAATTTGCTTATTTATTGTATTAATTGCTTATTTCTTACTCCCCCCCTCCCAATATAAGTTGTGTAGGGGGCGGGATATTTGTCTGTTTTGTTCAAATATACGCCCGTGTCTGGCACATAACAGATATTCATTAAGTGTCAGTTAAATGAATGAATCATTCATTAAGCTAAATGATTTCTTAAAGCTCTTCTTATTCAAGCAGAAAAGGCAGAAATTAGGCAGAGAATTTTTAAAGAGTTATAATAGGACAGATAAAGGGTTATTATCTTAACCTAAAAGTCTATTTACATTGATTAAACTCCACACACATAAACACATTTTCTTAAACACTGATTTAGAAATGGGTAAAGAACCTATTGCTAAAAAGAATAGCAAGTGATTCATAAACATTCGGAGGAAAATCAGCTTGCCCATAACAAACACAAATGAAAACCAAATTCTGTACTTCCTCTGTGTGATTATCAAAGGTTGAAAAACTAATATTCTTAAACACAGTGCCAGTGCCGTAAGATGGTCCTTTCCATCCAATAGGCGTGACACTAAAACAACCCCTCCAGAGAAATTTGGAAATGGGACTTTAGAGATTTTTTTTTAAAGTCCTTGTCTCTGATATAGGCATTTCCATTGTGAAAGCTTATTCCAAAGAAATACTTTGAAATATAGACAAAGATCAAACACAAAGATGTTCATCAAACATTATTCGCCATAGCAAAATTCTGGAAAAACAATCTAAAAAATTAAAAATTAAGAAATAGCTCAGTCAATTAAGGCATATCCACAAAATCAATTGTTATATATTCTTTTTTTTAATAACAATAACAATGTTTAAGATAAGGACTAGAAGCAAAAACCTCATAAAGAATGAACGAAGAGGGTGGTGCCTGTGGCTCACAGGAGTAGGGCACTGGCCCCATATGACGGAGGTGGCGGGTTCAAACCCAGCCCCGGCCAAAATACCGCCAAAAAAAAGAATGTACAAAGATAAGTACATTCAGAAAAGAAAACAGACAATTACTGCATCAAAATATTAAGCAATATTAATAATAATGCAAAGAAAGTAACGTTCACATTGTCAAATAAGAGTATGTCTATTATAGAATGCTTTAACTCTGAGGCTCAGTATGAAGTCATCAGTTAACTTCTTATTTTTTTTCCAAAGTCTCAAAAAATAGACAACTAATATTATATAAATAAAAGTAAAAAATAGTTTCAAATAGTTTGAAATATTTCTTCTTTTTCTATTGTATATAAGATTTGGCATGATCTGTTTTTTGTCTTTTGAAACTATTGTTATGTATTCTTTACTATTTATGGTCGGAGGAGCTTTATAAAGGCAAAAGGCCGTAAATAATATAATGTTAAGTGAATAATAGCAGGCACAGTCTAATCTGAACCACACACGTGGTAATGGCATGGAAAGCAGAAAATGGTAATATCAAGGGTATTTATTGCTGAGTGGTAGGATTATAGGTGGATTTTAGTTCTAAACCATATTTCATAAATTTTCATTTTTATTAAAATAAATGTGTTCTACCTTTAGAATCAGCAAAAAATACTAAATAAAAAGAAAGATTTAATAAAATAAATTCAGATTTCATAGAGGAGTAAAGAAAGATGAAACAACAACAAAAAAACCCCTACGCTTCTAAATAACATGACATAGTTCTTTCATTCCAAAATTGCTTTATTAAAATTTTTCCCTTTAAATTCAACTTGAAATTTAACAGTGAATCTTTTTAAGTTTTAGTTTCTAATTTACATAGCTATGAAAGAGGAGCGAATGGCAGTTCTATTTTTTTTTTATATCCAATGTACTCAGCCCTAGTATGAAACTAACTTACAACTCTCATATGAAAGCTATAACCCAATTACAACACAAGGATTGGGGAAAGGGACAAGGGAGGGGAGGATGGGTGGAGGGAGAGTAATTGATGTGTCCACATTTACGGTGCATCTTAGAAGGGTACAGGTGAAACTTACTAAATGTAGAATATAAATGTCTGTACACAATAACTAAGAAATTGCCATGAATGCTATGTCAACCAGTTTGATGAAAATATTTCAGATTGTATATAAAATCAACACATTGTACTCCATGATTACATTTATGTACACAACCATGATATAATAAGAAAATAAGGAACAAAAATAAAATTAAATTTAAAAAAACCCCAAATTGTGTTTCTTTTCTCTGTGTTTTTTTCTTTTTTAGGTGGCTGAAATAGTCCCCCTGTTTTGATGAGACTTAAACTTTCTTTTGAAACTTTCAAGCATTGTCAGCATTGCCTAGGGGCTCCCCCCAAACTCCAACCCAGTATGAAGTACAGGCAGCAGTTAAACAAATAGGCTATCGAACTGGATTTGGATTCTATCTTGGATAATAGCTTTCTGTGTGGTCTTAGATAAATTATTTAACTTTCTAAAATGGGTCTCATCAAGCTTTCCTTCAGTGTGGAGAAATGAGGCAGTTAGGCCAGTGAGGATGGAGAGCAGTCCCCAGGCCAGCTCACTAAATGCCTCTTCTCTTGCTTGTGGCCTTGACCGATTCAGGTCACCTTTTCCTCGATTGCCAGATTTGCTTCTTTGGAAGGGGGACTATCTGCAGTCACTGACACACTAGCTTGAGTAGCTCTTTGTTTTCTTCTTACTCTCCAGCTTTCACACTTCCTCCTTCCTCTTTTCCACTCGCCTACTTCTTGTTCCTTTTTCAACTTCATCCCTCTTCTCTCTCCATCTTTTGCCTACTTAGGATATACGAGAAGCTGCCATCATAAAGAGACCTCAAAATGTCATGGTTTTTTAAAACGAGAGAACTGTTTGTCTCTTTGCTTCATTGAGATAGAATGGAAGCAGTGGCCTGCGGTTGGCCCTGTGCTCCACCAGGCCTTTCCAGATCCAGGGTCCTTCCTGCGTTGTTCTGACACCTGCCTCCTGGGACATCGTAGGCATCTGCAGAGCAGAAACTGCTCACTTCATATCCACATATTCCAGCCCACAGGGAGGGAGGGGTAGAAATAAGTGGAGGGCAAGCAAATTTCCTAAAAAATGTATTCTGAAACTCGGCACACTGGCCAAAACTTAGTCACAGGCTATGCTAAGGCTCAAGGGAATCTGGGGGACTATGTGCTCAGCTGAAACTCAGAGATCCGGGTCCTATTAGCAAAAGGAAGAAGGGGAGAATGGGAGACAGTTCCGTTTCTGCCATAACCTTAGGCCTATCACTGGAACTCCCAGGCCATGGAATTTAATGTTTTAGTAACACGTTTTCCAGACTTTACAGCAGTTGTCTGTTTCCTCTGCCTGAAATACCCCCACCCGTCTCCTCTTCATCTTGTCTGGTCAATCTCTTCTCCTTCAGATCTCCATTTAGATGTCACTTTCTTAACTCTGAAGACAGAGTTAAGTTGCCCCGAAGGTGTCCCATGACATGTGCAACTCCCTAACTCCTAATATCCCTCTAAGTTCACGGTAGTGCAGTTGTCAGTTTGTCCATCTTGCTCCCCACATTGTAGCCTCAATGCTGGAACTCAGCCTTGCTCACCGCTGTATTTTGAGGTGTTGCTCAGAGCTGAGAAACAAGGGTCACACAGAGAATGCTGCAAGCAAAGATCAAAGATAAGCAAAGACTTACTGGAGGGTTGGAGAGAGAAATGATCGTACAGGTTGACAGGCCACATGGCCTGCCCTGCCCTAGGCTCTTCACAAAAAACTTACGACATAGGCCCTACTCTCATTCCCATTTTACAAATGAGAAAACTAAATAAAGCACAGAGAGGTTAAGAGAAATTCTCCAGGTTCCATGGCATTTTGACTCAGGCAGTGAGACTGGAGTCTATGTTCGCACCCACCAAGTTATATGACTCCTTGGGTATAGATTCTAGTAAATGACCAACCCTGCTCATCCTCAGGAATTCATAGGAAGGGTCAAATTCAGCACTTTGAGCCTTGACAAGTAACTTTAAGAACAGGTGTTTGCTTGTTATGTTGTTGTTATTGTTTTTTGTCTTACATTAGCTTGGATTTGGGGGAGAATAAATGAAAAGGATTTGGTGACAATCCAACTGTCCAGTTGTGTGTATGAAGAAGAGTGACCAACTCATCTCAGTTTGACTGGAACTTTCTCAATTTTAACATTGAAAGCCCTGTGTGGGTGAGGAGGGGGATCTTCTTACACCCCGACAACCTCTACAGTTCTGAGCAGATGGTGAGGTTGGTCACTTTAGTGTGAGACTTCTGTGAATGAGTCTGAAGCATTCTTGCCACGCCTAGGCCAGGGGGACCCAAGGAGGGAGGAGAAAAGTCATTGCTCTGTGATGGGCTCCTTACCCAGCCCTGTGCCCTGCTGCCTGTGACTGTTTCCATCTCTGTCCCTGCTTTTCTCAGAGCAGGTGATTTCTGATGCCCTGGAAGGGAGAGGCCTTTCCCATAAGCCCACCACACTGGAAAATTCAGGTTGCACAAGGGTAAGTAACACCTTAGGCTCAGTAAGTCAAATCTTGGGATTGCAAGCAAATCCATTATTTCCTTCTGTGGAACCTGGACGAGGTAAGGGTATGTGTTAGGCTGAAGATTGTTTAGCTGAGGAACAGTGACTAGGAATCCATAGCTAAGAATAAATTCAATTTCATTCATTTAAAAAATTAGGTAAATATCAACATATTTCAAACATTTTCCCATTGCCTCCTTCATAATCATGCCAAAATGAATCACTCGGTCCTCTAATTCCTTAGCTTATACTCAATGGGAATATAAAGGGAATGCTATTTTAAATGGCTTCTTTGTATTACTTTATTTATATTATGCCCTTAGCATCATTCAAGTGGGTGCGCAACCATAACAAATCCAGGAATGTCATCAAGTGATTTGTGATGTCACCACACTGCTGAGGTTTGAGGAGTGACCCCTGCTGGCCCATGGTCAATATCTATTTTAGAAATACTCAACACTCCCTTCCTTCAGCCTCAATCTTTTATCTAGACTTAGAAAATTATTATGTCATTAGCCTAGAAGGACGCCTCAAGTAAAATACTGCATTATTTTTATATTAATATTATAAGTTGATAACATAGACATGTTTTTATTAATAAGGAAATAGCTACTTACATATTTTATCAGTCCATGAAGTTTATTAAATAGCAGTGTGAAAATAGTTCATAAGCCTTTCAACAACAGATGTAATGTAATGACTTATTTTCTATGTTAACGAAACATACTTTGACAATATTTTAGACGCCATTTTTTCAGAGGGAACATTGATGAGCTAAAATGTATCCAGGGGACAGTGAGTGC